>CM026897.1:79357915-79537795 GCA_015227895.2 Colaptes auratus | reverse complement strand
AAGAAAAAAAAACCCAAAGGATAGAAGTTATGTATTCTACAGGAATGTTTTTGGCCAAAACACCCTAGTCCAAAATTCAGCCTCAGTATTCAGTCTCCTATATGTAGACAGAAAAAGAAAAAAAAGCCTAAAATCACATCCTTCTGGACCTCTCACATTAAGCTTCCATACATGCCTGTAATTGGGAAACAGTCTCCCAAGGCTTACTTATGCAATGACACCACACAATAAGAGCCTGCCTGGAAAGGAAAGCTTTGTGGGGCCTTCTAAGAAATATTATTAGTGTGTAAGCACTGGAAATGATCCCACTGAGCTTGTAATCTGCAGTGATTTAGGGTTAGACTGTGTCTGTAGAGCAATAGCTTGGCCATGGGTGTTTATTTACAAAAAGACATCCTTTCCAGAGACACCATACAACAGCTCATCCTCTCCAGACTCCCCGCCTATTTCTCAATCATTCCTTTTACATCCTCATAAATGCTGCACATGGCAGCTCCACAGTGATTAACCTCCCCCTTCCCCGCTCTGCGCAGTCTGAGCAAGTTCATTTTCTGGGGCCTAGGGCTGAGGAAATCTCCCACTGAGATTAACCTTTATTGAAAGGGTCAGAGGAAAACCTTTCTTGCCTTTTTGCTATCGGGATCTGTATCAACACATGGAAAATAAAATGCATAGCTGCTAACTAGCAAAACACTACAGAGCAGGATTCAGCCAGTTTCTGTAATACACAACTGGGTGTATGTGATCCCACTAGAATTTTTCCTAATAAATTGTGAGTAATATTAAACTGAGATAATTTGCCAAAAGTTTTGACTCCTTCAGGTTGCCAGTTGTAGAACAGTGCCTTATAAACTCCTGAAATAAACCAGATCTGACTTCAAAAGGTATGCTCACCATTCCTGCCTATCTTCTTGCTATTAGCTACATTTGCTGTCTGAAAACAAACAAACCAGCCAGCTTTATTTGGTTACCAAAGACTCTTCATTTATGCATGTATATTTTTGTCTCCTTTAGCACATTATGGAGAGTCATCATTCAAATATATAATCTCTACACACTGACTGAGGCTGGCAGATTTTGGCTGTGTTGTAGAGCAGAAGAAATTTGACAAACATTTATGTTTTAGTTAATAACTTTCTCTACTTCCTCTGCTTTCTATTGTTTTAGATTTTACAACATTGAATGTTTTGAAGAAAGAAGAATATTGTAACAGAACTGTTCTGCAAAAAGACTCCCTGTCCTGCACTTCTGAATACATAATTTCTAATTCTTTAAGCCAAGTGTTGAATTCTTAAGGAATCACTTAGTTGCTCTTGGGATAAAGTTTTCCATTCCTTTCTTATAAGTTGAATGATTCTGGCAGGGAACTAACAGGAATAATAACACCAATAATAGGAAAAGGTTTTGTAATTTTTATTTTATTGTATTGCATATAAAAAACTGTTGAATTGCTTTTCATGAGATTCCAACAGTTGTACTAGTTCTTGGCAATGCTTAAAACAAGCCTCTTTTGACTTCATGTTGCTTTGTTTCCTACAAATCTTCCGACAGCTTCTTTCCAAACTGTTCCAAGGGAAACAGAACAGCATGTCTACAAAGCTAACCCTCTTTCAAAACTGCCTTCTAAGTGTACAGCAAGATGATGTTCAGGAAGATGGGTCATATTGAAGCAAAGGAATTTACACTCAAAGGGAAAAGCACCACAGAACTGCATAAATAAAACAGGAAGAAAGGGTTATTTGCAATTGGACCATTCTAAATGCCAAAAAGAAAAAAGAAAGAAAGAATCAAACAAACAAAAAAACTCCAAACAAGAAAAAACACCCAACAACGCTATCTTTCTATCCTAGAAGGATTTCAATTCTAAATTATTTTTCAACAAACAAAACCCACCTCTTTGTAAAGCACATGAATAGATGTTTTAATTTTAAGGTTAATTAGCATATTATTCTGACAATATCAATTACAAGAGATACGTTACTAAGAGGGAAATAAAAATTTAAAGATATGTTTCATACAGACTTAAGTCTAGAAATATAGGAAATGTATTTTCAAGAAGTATTTACTGAAAGGAGTAGGAATATTTGAAGGGAAAAAAGCTTGAAGAATCCTACTGTCTTGATCCTCTCTCACTTTGTACTTGGAAACATTGAATATGGGGTCAGTAATGAGACACCTCCTGCAGGTGCGTGAAATCAAAAAGTAAGTATGCAGAAGGGGAGAGGGCAAAAGAAGAGAAAAAACAATACCTATGGCACCATACCAAATAATTATTTCATGAGCAGATGGACACAGAGGAGGAAATGCTTTGCAACTGGGCATTCCTTAGATGACTATGGGAAAAATCTGAAATTGCAACAGAGCTTAACACTAAGGCAAGCAAGATAGGAGCAACTGGAAGAGCTCTTACAGGCAATAAAGACTCTAATGGACTCCTTTCTTAGTAAGTTCAATGATAACAAAATGGAGTGGCCCATGAAAAATGCAGAAAGTGTACAAATAGTTTAAATATTGATAGTTTTGCTATTGACAGAACTAAATCCTGGAGGATATCTTTACAGAACACAGAATTGAGATCCTGGAAAAAAGTCTGAATAAGTTATATAGCATGACTGATCCGTGCAATTACTAAAATGCTCTTCATCTATATTTGGTGATCAAAGTAGTCATTAGAAATGAGAGAAGTTCTAGCTTCTAAATCCTCGTTATCTTTTTTACACTGTTGTGGATTTAAAATTTACACACTGAACTGGAGGCCTCTACATCATTGATTTTGTACATCATCTCTGTTATGACGAAACAATTCTAAAGTTCTGAGATGGGGAATATTTCCCCATATTTGATTAGGTACATATCTCCTTCTTGCAGTTTGCACAGTTTATTTGTGTTTCTTGAACAGCACGCAGCTAGACACAAAAACCTTCCATGAAAGATTGCTTGTTCTTTGTATATTGAGAATCAATTATATTCTTAAATGTTTGACTACATATATGTGCTGATATTTATTTTCCTAGGAGCACAGATAACTTAATTAGTTTATAACATTCAACCTTTTCAGCTGAACAGTTCTGTTAACTACATATTTAAACAGCCATTGGAAAACATCTCTCTGGTTATAAATAAAACAGTGAAAAAGGGAAAAAATATAAAAATATCATGGCATGATTGAAACTTTGTTCCAAAAAAATGGAATAAGAAGTTCCTAATATTTGTAATACTTTCCATTAATTATCTATTGTTTATTTCCTGTTATCAATAGTACTTTAGCAAAGAATCTATTATCATATTTGATAGACCAATAATTATACATAACATCAAAAACACCTGTAAAATCTATTAACTTAAAATTAACCTCATTCCAGTTCTGTGAAATATCCCATGCTTCAAAACATATGTAAAAACAGTGTTAACAGATAAGAGACACAGCCAGCTAGCTTCTTCACAGCAATCTTGTTTTGAATACTTAAAAACTTGTCAAATACTCCAGACCTGACGATTTAACTGGTTAACATGTCTCAAAGTTACATATACATATACAATGTCTGGTTGCGGTATAAGAACATTTATTGAACATTTCCTCTACAATTTGCAATCCTATCATTTCCATGAAGTAATAATGTATTCTCAAAACATATAGTTTGATTTTATTTCAGCTTTTGTTCCAATGATTTCTTAAAATAATATTGTCTTCTGATTTCTATGTATTATTAGCACTTTTTATATGTTGTTTGAATATTTAATGATCAACTCGATTTGATACTTTTAGCTCATTATTTTGTAGTATAAATAGTCCTGTTTCAATGTCAGAAATGTAGTTTAGGAGCATTTATCGCAATATTTCCCTAACAGAATCCAATTATGATTCATATTTTTCCTCTTAAAGACATACAGATATTTTGTTTAATAAAATAATAAAATGCTAAGTGCTGGCATTAAGTGATCATATTGTTTGCACAACAGAAATGCAACAACATTTAAATAAGTACTGTATTTAAGGATCCATGATTTCTATCTGCTAAGCTGAAGACAAAGTTTCCATATTTTGAACACAGCTATTTTCAGCGTAGCGAATTATCACTAAAAAATTTTGGACTTGCTTGGGTTGCTTCATGAGGTGAACCTCAGAACAGACTGACCCCCATCTCAACATGAGGAGATATTTCTGCATGGTGAGTGTGACAGAGCACTGAAACAGGCTGCCCAGAGTTATTGTGGAGTCTCCTCTGGAGACTTTCAAAACCTGCCTTGGTGCTTTCCTGTGTGACTCCTGTAGGTGGTCCTTCTTTGGCAGGGGGGTTGGACTTGATGAACTCTGGAGTTCCCTTCCAACCTCTAACATTGTGATTGCGTGATTGCGTGATTCTGTGTTTCTGTTCTGGCAGGAGGAGACCCTAGATGTCAATCAGACTGAATTTTTCATGCCAGTAATGAAGACTGATTCCTTCCTTCTATATTTAGATAGACAATTCAAATGCTGCTGTCTTGTTTGTAAGTGCAATGTGGTGTCTTGTAACATACCCCCTGGTGTTTGTTCTCCTATACTCTGTTACAACTTTGTTCCATAGCCATTTGGCATCACCTGTAACAAAACAAGCAATGCATTTTCTGGTAGCTGTTAACTTTCCTTTGTTGCCAATCCAGTTAGTGGTCAGAGCCCATGGTCCCTGTCCTGCAGCTATAGCCACTGTAATTCAGAAATGTCAGAAGGAACTTTTCATGAAAACACGTAGGTTATTCAGCTACTACAGTCACTCATTTTCAGCTTCATTTCTTTATGGTTTTGTATCTTCTTGACTGAGCACAATTACTTCCTCTTCCAACAAACACAGAGGATGATGTATCTAAAACCTTTCTTCCCACAGAACATCCTAAAAAATGAAAACTTTCTGCTTCACATCTTATAAGCAATTTCCAGTTGATTTCCCCTGACATGTGAACATGAATGTTCTCAGTTATAGTAACCTGGACTTCCTTTGGCTTCTACAATCTTCAGCATCATGTGTTGCCTGTAATTCATAATTTTATTAAGAAGCAATGAAATTGGATCTGGCTCAAGACTGAATTTTCCATTTTAACACTTTAATCTACATTGAAATGAAAAATACAACAATAATTCCAATAATTCTTCTAACAAAAAAAAAACTTCCTAGCAGTATTTAGAATTAAAATATTGGCACTTTTGAAATAGTGCCAATATTTGGAAAATGTTAGGTACTTGACTAAACCTTAAATTAAAAATGTCTTCCTTTTTATCCAGGAGTCTTCTTAAATTAATTCAGCCATAATAAATAACTCATTTATGTATTCCATCCTCTCTGATGTAATTATTGTCACTAGAAGAAAAAATCACATGCATTCTAATTGCAATTCTTAATACCAAAAATATTATTGGTAAAAATTAGTAGCTAAAATCTCACAGTAAGGGAAGCCTTACAGCATAAAGATGCATACAGCTATGTACCCAGCAAGCAGTAAGAACAAGATTTGCAAAAGTCGTCAATGTAATCAAATATCATGTCTGTGAAGAGAATGCACTATCAGCCATGGCATAGCATGACTATTCTCATGTTTGTTTGGTACAGCCAGGAAAGAGAAAAGAAGTTGCTGAGAAAAAAGGGAAAAATTGCTAAAAGTACAGTACTATCCTTGGGATATTTTATGACTTCTCTGCTTTGGCTTCACTTCTGATGCTCATCTCTACAAAGGCAAATCAAATAGTTGTTAAGTTTACAAATCTCTCCCATATACAACTGCCTTATTTAACATAGCACTGATCACAGTCAGATCTTGATGTCTCATAACATGAACAAGCCAGCTATCATGTATTGTCAGTGACAAACTACTGAAGAACAACTACTAGAAAAAAGGCAGTCTTTGCTTTTTAATGAAGGACTCTTGCATCAACAAAGCATGAACTAATCTAGACTGAAAAAGAATACCTTACAATAGTGTTTGTATGTAAAAAAGATTTTGCTGTGTGCCTAAGGATAGATAATTATCTGCACAAAGACTAATGACAAATTCTTAGAGAGGCCCTCCTAAACAGCTTATGCTGTTGAAGTGAATGTGATATAACAAAGGAACTGAATGCTAACAATACTGCTAAGAAAGCCTCTAAACAGATCAAAAGTAACAATAAGGCTCAGAGCAAGGGTGAAGGAGTCAGAGGCTCAGATGGTGTTTTCATTAATCCTTCCATCGTGGGTCAAAGGATCAGACCAGGACAGATTCAACCTGCAGATGAAAGTAGGGCTGCACAGATGGTTCACCAGGAGGGCTTTAGTTTCCTTGACTTTGGGAAGATGTTCTATAAGCCATTGGTGGAGGGTTGTTTCTATGTCATGAAAAGGGTTTACACAGCTTTGCATAACATTCACTAGCTTTACAGAAGAGACTTTTCATCTGCAATCAACTGGGAACAAGAAAGTGCAACAATTTTGTAAGGTTTTTTAAAAGATGTGACCAGAAGGAAAGATTTAGAAAATGCTGATGAGTTTCTCAAGAAACAAGCATATCCTAGCTTTGTGGGAATGCAGGCCTTCTGTCAGTCTGATAATGATTAAAGCAGAACATGGAAGCTCAACGGTCAACAGATTCAGATGAATGAACTGCAAGATTTCAAAGAGTCATAGAAATTGAAGCAATTCAGAAAGAAATAATCGTAGAATAATAGAATTGCCTGGTTGGAAAAGGTCTTAAGATCATCATGGCCAGCCATAATCGAACATAACCCTGTACACAACTGTTAGACCTCATCCAAATGTCTTTTAAACACTTACAGGGATGGCAACTCCACTATGTCCCTGGGCAACATGTTCCAGTGCCCAATGACCCTTTTGGTAAGAAAATTTTCCCTAATATCTAATTTAAACCTCCCCTGGTGCAATTGAGGCCATTTCCTCTTGTTCTATCACTTTACACCTGGGAAAGAGTGTAGGAGAGCTCTGCAGAGGGATCTTGGCAGCCTGGACAGATAGGCAGACTCCAATGGTATGAGATTTAACACATCTAAGTGCTCGGTTCTGCACATTGACCACAATAATCTCATGCAGAGCTACAGGCTGGGGTCAGAGTGGCTGGAGAGCAGCCAGGCAGAAAGGAACCTGGGGGTACTGGTTGGTAGTAGGCTGAACATGAACCAGCAGTGTGCCCAGGTGGCCAAGAAGGCCAATGGCATCCTGGCCTGTATCAGGAACAGTGTGGTGTAGTGGTTTGAGCCTTAACTGGAAGTTAAGAACTCAGGTGGGGGGGCAAGGCTGAGAATCTCTCCCCCACTCCCCCCCCCTCTTCCCTCCCAACAGAGAGGGGAGAAAAGGAAAGGGCAAATCCACCAAACAATAATTTGGAGTTGGCTTGGAAGTAGATAGGCAAAGAGTTGTCTTTAAGCAATATATATATATATATATATATATATATATAACAGGAAAAAGGTTCACAAGGGCAAGGAACAAGGATGGATGGGAGTGGGACAAAAAACAAGAGAATAATACAAAACCAGCCTTTCTCTGAGGAAGCGTGGAGGCAGCAGGTCCGACCACGTGGCAGAGGAGCAGGAGGGTAGCTGCAGTAGCTCTCGTCCAGCAGAGGCAGAAGCCAGAAAAGCCCGGGGCAACAGCTATGAGGTCCTGCTTTTTATACCCTAGCTGGGCAGGAAGGGGGGAGTGGAACAGACTCAGCTTCCCAGGCGAAAAATGCCCTGCAGGGAGTGAAGAGTACCTGCAAGCCCTCCACCCTGCTTTGTTCTTTTGTTCCCAGAAAAGGGTGTTAACCCACCACAATCCACCCCTCTGTTCCACTTCCTCTCTCCTGCCACAGCCCCTTCATGCAATCTTGACACGTGATATTCAGATCCTTGATACAAGTGCCTTGTTATCCCAGCTCGCTCTCTCCCAGGGCAAGTCTCTCTCTCTCTCTGGTGATGGTTAATGTAGGTGCTGCTTGAACTGGGCAGGGATGTGGAGAAAAATCAGGAATCAGTTTGTCTTTGGAAGGGAAAAGCCAGGAACAGTCCATTGCTGTAGGGACATTGGGTACAGTCCATTGCTGCAGGGACATTGGGTACAGTCCATTGCTGCAGGGACATTGGGTACAGTCCATTGCTGCAGGGCCATCGGGTACAGGTGCGATGATGCAGGAGCTCTCTTGTGTACTGGTGTGCAGTGTGTACGTTGTGTCCTGGATGCTAGGCTGGTATTAGGCTAGGAGGGAGAAACTTAGAACAACTTATAACTATTTACACAATGACTATAATACATTGATAAGTGTTGCCCCACCCCGAGTTCATCCCCTCTCAGCCAGAGTCACGTTCTGCTGTGGGATACACTGAATGTCCCCAGTTTCTAACATGACCCAGTAGGTGTGACCAGGACCCTCAGCTGAGACCACCCCTCGGGTTGGTTTGCCCCCACCAGCAGCAGGAAAAACCCACACTGCCTTTCCCAGCAGGTTCTTCTCAGCAATCACAGGAACTCCATCTCCATCCACTGTTTGCAGCAGGTGGGACTGGGCAGGACCAGCTCGGTTCACAGATCCTCTGCTGTTCACTAACCAAGTGTCTTGAGCTAGGTGTTTTTCCCAGTTCCTAAAGGTTCCACCCCCCATGGCTTTTAGGGTGGTCTTTAGCAAGCCATTGTAGCGCTCGATCTTCCCGGCAGCTGGTGCATGGTATGGGATGTGGTAAATCCACTCAATGCCATGTTCCTTTGCCCAGTCTCTTATGAGGTGGTTCTTGAAGTGGGTTCCATTGTCTGACTCAATCCTCCCCGGGGGTGCCGTGTCTCCATAGGATATGTCTCTCCAGGCCCAGGATGGTGTTGCGAGCAGTGGCATGAGGTACTGGGTAGGTCTCCAGCCAGCCTGTACTTGCCTCCACCATGGTCAGTACGTACTGCTTGCCGCTGTGAGACCGAGGCAGGGTGATGTAGTCGATCTGCCAGGCCTCTCTGTACTTATATTTCGACCATCTGCCCCCATACCACAGAGGCCTCATGCGCTTGGCCTACTTGATGGCAGCACAGATGTCACACTCATGGATGACCTGTGAGATGGCCTCCATAGAGATGTCCACGGATCTGTCCCGAGCCCACCGGTATGTGGCATCTCTCCCTTGGTGGCCAGAAGTGTCATGGGCCCAGCGAGCTAAGAACAGCTCACCCTTGTGTTCCAAATCCAAGTCTATTTGGGAGATTTTAGCTGCCAGATCTGCTTGGTGGTTATGCTGGTGTTCTTCATTGGCTCTGCTCTTGGGGACGTGCGCATCGATGTGCCGTACCTTTGTTGGCAGCCTGTTCAGGCGGGCAGCGATGTCTTGCCACAGCTCAGCGGCCCAAACAGGCTTCCCTTTTCTCTGCCACCCGTTCCTCTTCCATTCCTTCAGCCACTCCCACAAGGCATTGGCTACCATCCAGGAGTCAGTGTAGAGGTACAGCACTGGCCAGTTCTCTCGTTCTGCTATATCCAGGGCCAGCTGGACAGCTTTTACCTCTGCGTACTGACTGGATTCGTCTTCTCCATCCCTTGCTTCCGCCACTTGCCTTGTTGGGCTCCAAACAGCTGCCTTCCATCTCCGCTTGCTCCCCACAAGCCGGCAGGACCCATCTGTAAATAGAGCATAGCCCTTCCCATTGTCAGGGAGATCGTTGTATGGGGGAGCCTCCTCAGCACGGGTCACTGTCTGCTCTGGTGGCATTCCAAAGTCAGCACCCTCTGGCCAGTTGGTGATCACTTCCACTATGCCAGGGCATTCGAAGCTCCCCATTCGAGCTCGCTGTGTTATCAGGGCCATCCACTTACTCCAGGTGGCATCTGTGGCATGATGTGGGGTTGAGCCTCTTCCTTTGAACATCCAGGTCAGGACTGGAAGCCTTGGAGCCAGAAATAGAGGTGACTCAGTCCCAATTACCTCAGAGGCAGCCCGGACGCCCTCATAGGCAGCTAGGATTTCCTTTTCTGTCGCGGTGTAGTTGGCCTCGGAGCCTTTGTACCCCTTACTCCAGGGGTACACCAGGAGCCTTCTGCCACAAGCTCCACGTAGGACCATTCTCACCGGCCGCAGTGTACAACACGTTTTTGATCTCTGGGCCGGTTCGAACAGGTCCCAGAGCCATAGCGTGGACCACCTCTCGTTTGATCTGGTCAAATGCCACCTGCTGCTCAGGTCCCCACACAAAATCATTTTTCTTCCTTGTTACATGGAAGAGAGGCTTCACAATCTGACTGTACCCGGGAATGTGCATTTTCCAGAAGCCCACAAGCCCCAAAAAGGACTGTGTCTCTTTCTTGTTCGTGGGCTGCACCATAGTGGCTACCCTGTTCACCACCTCCTGAGGGATGTGGCGACGGCCACCCTGCTATTGAACACCCAGGAACTGGATCTCCCTGGCAGGCCCTTTGACCTTACTTCTCTTGATGGCAAAGCCAGCCTCCAGTAGGATATCGATTCTCTTCTCACCCTTCTGGTAGACTTCCTCTGCTGTCTCACCCCATACGATGATGTCACCGATGAACTGCAGATGCTCAGGGGCCCCACCTTTCTCTAAGGCAGTCTGGATCACCTCATGGCAGATGGTCGAGCTATGGACCCAGCCCTGAGGCAACCGATTCCACTGATACTGTACTCCCCTCCAAGTGAAAGCAAACTGTGGCCTGCATTCTTCTGCAATGGGAATGGAGAAAAAGGCATTAGCAATGTCAATTGTGGCATACCACTTGGCCGCCTTCGATTCCAGCTCGTACTGGAGCTCCAGCATGTCCGGCACAGCAGCGCTGATCAGAGGAGTCACCTCATTCAGGCCACGGTAGTCTACAGTCAGTCTCCATTCCCCATTTGCCTTCCGCACTGGCCATATCGGGCTGTTGAAGGGGGAGTGAGCCTTGCTGATCACCTTCTGGCTCTCCAGTCGTCAAATCAGTTGGTGTATGGGGTGCAGAGAGTCTCTGTTGGTCCTGTATTGCCTGTGATGCCCTATGCGAGAAGCAATAGGTAGCTTCAAATCCTGCACCTTATGGCTGCCCACCACGGAGGGGTCATCCGACAGCTCGGGCTTGGTGGACAGCTGTTCTTTGCCTGCAGTCTCCACAGCTGCCACCCCAAATGCCCACTTGTGCCCCTTAGGGTCCTTGAAGCATCCCTCCCGCAGAAAGTCAATGCCAAGAATGCAAGGTGCATCTGGACCAGTCACTATGTCGTGCTTTCCCCATTCATTCCCGGTCAGGCTTATCTCAGCTTGCAGTACAGTCAGGTCTTGTGAGCCCCCTGTGACTCCCTGAATGCTTATGGGTTCAGCCCCTTTGTACCTCGATGGTATCAGGGTGCATTGGGCCCCTGTGTCCACCAGAGCTCGGTACTTCTGGGCTTCTGAAGTGCCAGGCCATTTTACATACACATCCCAGTATACTCTGTTATCCCTGGCCTCCACCTGGCTGGAGGTAGGGCACCTCTAATGCTGGCGGCCATGTCCACACTTGTCGCAGGGTCCTGTGTTACTAGGGGAAGGGTCTCTTGAGCGAGAGGGACCACTCTGGGAAACTGGGGCAGCCCTTCTTCTGGATGAGTTGTCCCCAGTGTGGCCACCTTGCAGTTCCCGCACTCTGTTCCAGAGGGCAGATGTGGGTTGGCCATGCCAGGTGTCCATGTCCTCTCCGTGGTCACAGAGGAACCTCCACAGAGACCCTCTGACATCCCCCGACTGGCTTGGGGTGCTCTCCTAGGGGAAGGTCGCCTGTTCCTGATTGCTGAAACCTGGATCCATTCTGAGGGAGAAGGGGAAAAGGAGGCATCGCTCCCCCTTTTCAGTTCAGACATGGAGGTCTTGATCTCTTTGACAATGTCTTTGGCCATAGTTTCTATGGCTGAGATCAGGGGTTTCTGATTTACGCTGTCCTCATATTCCCTTAAATCATTGGCAAACTCACAGACAGTTTTAGGACTTCCATCCTGTCCAGTCAGGAGTATCCCTCCTAATGTGGGAGCATATTTCTGAGGAGCACCCTGGGTGAGCTTCTTTATGAAGGGCCATCTCATGGGCACCTCATCTGGGTCCGAAGGGAGCTGGCCATCCCCATAAATTATTTCCAGCACAGCCATCTGTCTCAGGTAGCGAATGCCCTGTTCCATAGTTGTCCATCTAACTGGGGCCCAGGGCAGGTCATCCCTTGAGCAGTACCGGCTCTTGATGGCATTGAGGATCCGGGCCCAGAGAGTGTGTGTTCCATCGAGTTTGGCTAACTCTTTGTCCAGACCAGCATCACGAGTCATGGAGCCTAAAAGCTTTGCCTCCCTCTTATCCAGGTCCACTGTGTCCACCCCCTCGTCCCAGCATCTCAGGGCCCAGCTCAGTATTGGCTCACCCTCTTTCCTTGCGTAATCCAGACGAGTTTGCCTTAGTTCCTTTCTGGGTAACGATGTGACAGTTATTTCCTGGTCTGACTCATCTTCATCCACCGCTGGGTTCTGTGAGGTGCTGGGGCCTGCTGAGGTTCCTTCCTCTCCATCTGTGCTTGGCGATGATTTTTGACTTCTTTTCCTGCGTGTGGTGACTGGTGCCAGAGAGACTGCATTGGCAGGAGCATCAGGGGTTAACTGTGGAGCTGCTGGTGGTGGAGCAGACCCTTGTGCCTGGGGCTCAGGCTGAGATCTGGCACACTCATTACAACCTGACCCCTCCCTCTTTGTGTTTACAGAGTGCTCACAATGCCCACAGCAGACACGCCCCCAGTCGTTAAAGAGTGCAAAGGAGTTTGTTATCACCCTCCAAACAGCTCTTAATGGGTTAGCTCGTCCCCCACCCAACACGGTCACAGCAAATGCCCCTGTAAGGATTACATTCAAGCATATGGAGCATATTGCAATGGACAGCAATTTTCCATCACAGGCACATTTATCTACACCATTGGTTTCACAGCCTTCTGCAGGAAAATTTCCTGTGTTAGAAAAGTTACCACTGACAGTGAAACTCAATGAATTCAGGAGATACATGCCCACCTACATTGGTAAAGTTTTCATCCATTTGATCAACATCTCTATCATTAACCACACCACATGGTAAGTTATTAATTTGTAGATGTGGGTCCAAAAGATCCAGCCAAACACCCACGCAAAGGCTTGGACCACCAGGCTCTTTAAAATCGCCATCTCTACTTCCAGTCCCTTTTTCAGACAAAGTTTTGCTTTCCCAAGACAAGATTAATTTCCAAGCCCCACGTTGGAGGCGCCAAAAATTGTGGTGGTTTGAGCCTTAACTGGAAGTTAAGAGCTCAGGTGGGGGGCAAGGCTGAGAATCTCTCCCCCACTCCCCCCCCTCTTCCCTCCCAACAGAGAGGGGAGAAAAGGAAAGGGCAAATCCACCAAACAATAATTTGGAGTCGGCTTGGAAGTAGAGAGGCAAAGAGTTGTCTTTAAGCAATATATATATATATATATATATATATATATATATATATAAAACAATAACAGGAAAAAAGGTTCACAAGGGCAAGGAACAAGGATGGATAAGAGGGGGACAAAAAACAAGAGAATAATACAAAACCAGCCTTTCTCTGAGGAAGCGTGGAGGCAGCAGGTCCGACCACGTGGCAGAGGAGCAGGAGGGTAGCTGCAGTAGCTCTCGTCCAGCAGAGGCAGAAGCCAGAAAAGCTCGGGGCAACAGCTATGAGGTCCTGCTTTTTATACCCTAGCTGGGCAGGAAGGGGGGAGTGGAACAGACTCAGCTTCCCAGGCGAAAAATGCCCTGCAGGGAGTGAAGAGTACCTGCAAGCCCTCCACCCTGCTTTGTTCTTTTGTTCCCAGAAAAGGGTGTTAACCCACCACATGTGGACAGGAGGATCAGGGAGGTCATTCTGCCCCTGTACACTGCACTGGTTAGGCCACACTTTGAGTACTGTGTCCAGTTCTGGGCCCCTCAGTTTAGGAAAGATGTTGTCTTGCTGGAACATGTCCAGAGAAGGGCAACAAAGCTGGTGAGGGGTTTGGAGCACAAACCCTATGAGGAAAGGTTGAGGGAGCTGGGGTTGCTTAGCCTGGAGAAGAGGAGACTGGGGGGGTGACCTTCTTGCTCTCTACAACTACCTGAAGGGAGGTTGCGGCCAGGTGAGGGTTGGTCTCTTCTCCCAGGTACCCAGCATCAGAACAAGAGGACACAGTCTCAAGCTGTGCCAGGGGAGGTTTAGGATGGATGTTAGGAAGAATTTCTTCATAGGAAGAGTGATTTGCCATTGGAATGTGCTGCCCAGGGAGGTTGTGGATTCACCACCCCTGGAGGTGTTTAGGAAGAGCCTGAATGATTCACTTGGTGCCATGGTTTAGTTGATTAGATGGTGTTGGGTGATAGGTTGGACTCGACGATCTCAAAGGTCTCTTCCAACCTGGCTAACTCTCCAGCATGAACAAGCCCAGTTCCCTCACATGCTCCTCATAGGACTTGTGTTCAAGACCCCTCATCAGCTTTCCTACCCTTCTGTGGACATGCTCCAAGACCTCAATGTCCTTCTTGCTGTGAAGGGCCCAAAACTGAACACAGTACTCTAGGTGTGGCCGCACCAGTGCTGACTACAGGGGGATAGCTACTTCCCTGGTGCTACAGTTCACATTATTTCTGATGCAAGCCAGGATGTTGTTTGCTTTCTTGGCCACTGAAGTACATTTCTGGATCATATTCAGTCAGGTTTTGAACAGTACCTCCAGAAACTTCTCTACTGAGAAACTCTCCCTAATCCTGCATGGAATTGTTGTGACCAAATTGAAGGACCCAGCATTGGCTTTGTTGAACATTGTACAGTTGGCCTCAACCCATCAATCCAGCCTGTCTAGATCCCTCTGCAGAGCCTTCCTCACTTCCAGAAGATCAACACTCCCATCCACCTTGGTGTCATCTGCCAACATAGTGAGGGTTCTCTCAATCTTCCCATCAAGATCATCAATAAAGATATTAAGAAAACTGGCCCAAATATCAAGCCTTGGGGAACACCACTTGTGGCTGGCTGCTAACTGGATTTAAATCCATTCACCACCACTCTTTGAGCCTGGCCACCCAGCCATTTTTCAGCCCAGGAAAGAGTGCAGTCGATTTTTCCAAGAGAATGCTGTGGGAAACAATATCAAAAACTTTACTAGAGTCTAGGTACACAATTTTCATAGCCTCATCCACCATGCAGGTCATCTTACCATAACAAAGAGATCAGATTCAGCAGGCAGGACCAGCCTTTCATAAGCCCATGCTGAGTGGGTTTGATCCCCTAGTTGTCCTGGATGTGTGTGGTGGGTTAACACCCATCCTGAAATCAGGGTGGAGGGCTTGCGAGTGCTTTGCCCTCCCCACAGGGGCATTTTCCCCCTGGGAAACTGAGTCTATTCCACTCCCCCCTCCCTGCCCAGCTAGAGTATAAAAGGGAGGACATTGCTAATGTAGTGCAAAGAGACCAGGGATAAAGGAATTCTAAAGGCATTATACTTATGTCTATCTGGTAACAATAGTACTTGGTCAGATTACAGTTATCTGACCAAGTGCCCATTTTTGTAGCTCAGAGTTGTGGGTTTTAAATAAAATTAATCTTGGATGTTCTCATCTAGGTCTGAGTCTGCAGTCTGCATAGCTAATGTAGTGACTGGTGTGTCCTCTGACCGTTTACTTTATACAATACAATACAATACACCAGGTTGGAAGAGACCTTCAAGATACAATACAATACAATACAATAAAACCAGGTTGGAAGAGACCTTCAAGATCATCATGTCCAACCTATCAACCAATCCAACCCACCCAAACAACTAGATCATGGCACCAAGCACCCCAGCAAGTCTCCTCCTGAATACCCCCAATGATGGTGACTCCACCACCTCCCCAGGCAGACCATTCCAATGGGCAATCACTCTCTCTTTATCATCGTGTCCAACCTATCAACCAATCCAACCCACCTAAATACAATACAGTACAATACAATACAATACAATACAATACAATACAACACTATACAATACAACCCACCTAAACAACTGAAACACTAAACCATGGCACCAAGCACCCCATCAAGCCTCTTCTTGAACACCTCCAATGAAGGTGACTCAACCACCTCCACAGGCAGCCGATTCCAGTGGGCAGTCACTCTCTCGGTATAGAACTTCTTCCTAAGATCCAGCCTAAACCTGCCCTGGCGCAGCCTGAGACTGTCCTCTTGTTCTGGTACTGGCTGCCTGGGAGAAGAGACCAACCTCTGCCTGGCTACAACCTCCCTTCAGGTAGTTGTAGAGAGCAATAAGGTCACCCCTGAGTCTCCTCCTCTCCAGGCTAAACAATCCCAGCTCCCTCAGCTCTCCTCATAGGGCTTGTCTTCCAAACCCCTCACCAACTTTGTTGCCCTTCTCTGGACACGCTCCAGCAAGACAACATC
This sequence comes from Colaptes auratus, assembly GCA_015227895.2. Taxonomy (NCBI): domain Eukaryota; kingdom Metazoa; phylum Chordata; class Aves; order Piciformes; family Picidae; genus Colaptes; species Colaptes auratus. Next base: position 79,521,412 of record CM026897.1, on the reverse strand, counting down.
CTTCCTACACTGAGGGGCCCAGAACTGGACACAGTACTCAAGGTGTGGCCTAACCAGTGCAGTGTACAGGGGCAGAATGACCTCCCTGCTCCTGCTGGCCACACTGTTTCTGATGCAGGCTAGGATGCCATTGGCCTTCTTGGCTGCCTGGGCACACTGCAGGCTCATGTTCAGCCTACAATCAACCAGCACCCCCAGGTCCCTCTCTGCCTGGCCGCTCTCCAGCCACTCTGACCCCAGCCTGTAGCACTGCATGGGGTTGTTGTGGCAATGTGCAGAACCCGGCACTTGGATGTGTTAAAATCTCATGCCGTTGTATTCTGCCCATCTGTCCAGCCTGTCGAGGTCCCTCTGCAAAGCCTCTCTACCCTCCAGCAGATCAACTCCTGCCCCCAGCTTGGTGTAGTCCGCAAATTTACTGATGATGGACTCGATGCCCTCATCCAGATCATCAATAAAGATGTTGAAGAGCATGGGACCCAGCACTGATCCCTGGGGCACATCACTAGTGACTGGCCGCCAGCCGGATGGGGCACCATTCACCACCACTCTCTGGGCTCGGCCCTCCAGCCAGTTCCTAACCCAAACCAGTGTGCTTCCATCCAAGCCATGGGCTGATAGCTTGGCCAGGAGTTTGCTGTGGGGGATGGTGTCAAAGGCCTTGCTGAGGTCCAGGTAGACCACATCCACAGGCCTCCCCACATCCACCAGGCGGGTCACCTGATCATAGAAGGAGATCAGGTTGGTCAGGCAGGACCTGCCCTTCCTAAAGCCATGCTGGCTAGGCCTGATCCCTTGGCCATCCTGGAAGTGCTGTGTGATCGCACTCAAGATGACCTGTTCCATAATCTTGCCTGCCACTGAGGTCAGGCTGACAGGCCTGTAATTCCCTGGCTCTTCCAACTGGCCCTTCTTGTGGATGGGCACCACGTTGGCCAGCTTCCAGTCTTCTGGGACCTCTCCAGTGAGCCAGGACTGCTGAAAAATGATGGAGAGCGGCTTGGCCAGCTCATCTGCCAGCTCTCTCAGCACCCTAGGATGGATCCCATCCAGTCCCATGGCCTTGTGGGGGTCCAAGCGGCTCAGAAGATCTCTAACTGCCTCCTGGAGCAGTGGGAAACTATGCAGCTCCCTGGCTCCTTCTGCCAGCTCTGCAGGCCAGCTGTCTGGAAGATGTTCTGCCATGCTAGGATAGATTGAGGCAAGAAGGTGTTAAGTACCTCTGCCTTTTCCTCATCCTTTGTTACAACCTTCCCCTCCGTGTCAACCAAGGAGTGGAGGTTGTCCTTGCCCTTCTTCTTGCTATTGATGTATTTATAGAAGGATTTTTTGTTGTCCTTCACAGCAGAGGCCAGTCTAAGTTCTAAATGGGCTTTTGCCTCCCTAATTTTCTTCCTGCATGTCCTAGCAACATCCCTAAACATTCTATAGGTTGCCTCCCCTTTCTTCCAGAGATGGTACACCCTCTTTTTTTCCCTTAGTTCTATTAAGAGTTCATTACCCAACCAGGCTGGCCGTCTGCCCCGGCGGCTCATCTTCCAGGACACTGACACAGCCTGTTCCTGAACCTTCTAGAGTTCTTCCTTGAAGCAGCTCCAACTCTCCTGGACCCCTTTGTTTTTAAGGGCTGTATCCCAGGGAACCTTCTGAGTTAGTTCCTTGAGTAGCCTGAAGTCTGCCCTCCTGAAGTCCATTAGGTCCATTAGGTCTTCCTTTTTGGCTCCTGCCTATCCTAGATGAGAGCTACTGCGGCTGCCTTCCTGCTCCTCTGCCGCGTGGTTGGGCCTGATCCTTCTTCCTGCTGTCTCCACACCTCTTCAGAGAGAGAGAGACTGGTTTTGTATTCTTGTTTTTTTTTTTTTTTCCCTTCCTATCCATCCTTGTTCCTTGCCCTTGTGAACCTTACCTTTTATTTTTTATCTATATATATATATCTATATATCTATATCTATATCTATCTCTCTGTATATATATATAAAAGAAAACTCTTTACCTCTCTACTTCCAAGTGGATTCCAAATTATTTCTTGGTGGATTTGTTCCTTCTCTTTCTTTTTATTTTTTTCCTCTCTGTTGGGAGGGAGGAAGGGGGGGATGGGGAGAAATTCTCAGCCTTCCCCCATCTGAACTCTGAACTCCCAGTTAAGGCTCTAACCACCACAATGTGCTACATCATGGCCCTCAAAATGACTTGTTCCATGACCTTGCCCAGCACCAAGGCCAGACTGACAGCTCTGTAGTTACCCACATCATCCTTGTGGCCTTTCTTATAAATGGGCATCACATTTGACAACCTCCAGTCAAGTGGAACTTCCCCAGCCAGACGGGACTTCTTCATCCTTGCAGTCTTTCCACACTGCCTGTCACTTCTTCCAAAGGCTGCAGACTTTCCTCTTTTTCTTGAGATTCAACCAAAGTTCTCTGTTCACCCAGGCTGGTTTTGTTCCTCGATGGCTTATCTGCCAACATATGGGGATGTCCCATTCTTGCACCTCCGGGATTTCCTTCTTGAAGTCTGTCTAACATTCCTGGGCTCCGTTACCCTTTAAGACAGCCTCCCCAAGGGATTCTGTCAACCAGACCTCTAAGCAGGCTAAAGTCTGCCCTCTCTAAGTCCAGGGTGGCAATCCTGCTCACCTTACTTCTCCAGAAATAGATAACTTCACCTTTTCATGGTTGTTATGCCACAGGCATTCTCCTGAAGGACTGAATTTAGGGAGTAGAACCTTGAGCAATGCTCAGCTGATAGAAGGAAATATTTTAGCCCTTGTGGGCCACAAACCCTGGGAATAAACTGCAGCTGTGTAGAGAGAAAAAAACATTTAGCTGATTACCAACGGCCATTGTGACTCAGGGAAGTTACATGAGGACCTGAAAATAGGAGCTGGTAAACATTGCAACAGAGTCTTTTGTCTTCTGTCTGAACTCAGATAAGAGATGTGTGTTTGTTTGTCTTTTGTCTAACACTTGTCTGAGCCTTGCCAAGGGATGTGTGTTCCCTGGCATTTTCTTGGCAGCCAATCATGAGTCTGTAACTGTCACACGGCCATATCTAATGACCAATCACAAGTTGCTTTTGATTATGTTAGCCTGTATAAATAAAAGACTTTGTACAATAAAGTAGACACTTTGCTTGTATCAGGCTTTGTCTCCATCTCTCAATTGCGGCATTCTCCAATGATCGCATTACCCATCAGTTCTTCTCTGTTCACAAAGAGCAGGTCCAGCGGGACACATTCCCTAGCTGGCTCACTTATCAGATACATAAGAAGCTATCTTTCACACACTCCAGGAACCTTCTAGACTGTGTTGCATTTCCAGAAGACATATGGAAAGCTGAAGTTCCCCATGAGAACAAGGGTTAGCAATTGTGAGATTACTCCCAGTTGCTTACAGAGCAATTAATCTCTCTCTCCATTCTGGTTGAGCAGCTTGTAACAGACTCCCACCATGATATTTGCCTTGTTGGCCTTTCCCTTGACTTGCCTCCCTCCCTCAGTGGCAGGGGTGTACACTGAAAGGAACGGAAGAACCCATACCATCAACAGTTGGCTCAGGGGATGGTGCCAGCAGCAGAATTTTGGATTCTTTGATCATGGGGCAACTTTTATTGCACCCGACCTGCTGGGTCCTGATGGGGTGCAATTATCTAGAAAAGGTAAGAGAGTCCTAGCACTAGAGTTGTCAGGGCTCATTAAGAGGGCCTTAAACTAGGTCTGAAGGGGGGTGAGTGAGGAAATCAGTCCCACTGTAGACAAAAGAGTGGGGCACAGATTAGGGTCAATAGAGAAGTCGAGAGCCCAGCTGAAGTGCATGTACACCAATGCACGCAGCATGGGCAATAAGCAAGAGGAGCTGGAAGTCCTGGTCCACCAGGGTGACTATGATATAGTCACCATCTCAGAGACATGTTGGGATGACATGCACGATTGGAGTGCTGCACTGGGAGGTTACAGGCTCTTTAGGAGAAACAGGCAAGGGAGAAGAGGAGGAGGGGTGGCTCTGTATATTAGGGAGTCACTCTCTGCCACAGAACTTGAGGTGGAAAAATGAAGGGATTGGGAGCCTGTAGGTTAAAATCAGGGGGTAGACTAATAAATCTGACATCCTGGTTGGAGTCTGTTATAGACCACCCAACCAGGATGGGGAGGCAGATGAATTATTCTATAAGCAACTGGAGGTTGTCTCTAGATCATCAGATATTGTCCTTGTGGGTGACTTTAACCTGCCGATGTCTGCTGGGAAGTTAATTCAGCAGAGAGGAGGCAGTCCAGAAGATTCCTGGACGGCATGGAGGACAACTTCCTGATGCAGCTGTTGAGTGAGTCTACAAGGGGTCAGGCTCTGCTTGACCTGCTGTTCTCCAATAGAGAAGGGCTGGTGGGAGACGTGACCATGGGAGGCTGCCTGGGGTGCAGCGACCATGAGATGGTGAAGTTTTCAATATGCAGGGAGATAGGGAGGAGCACCAACAGAACCTTCACCTTGGACTTCTGGAGGGCAAACTTCAGCCTGTTTAAGAAACTTATTTGCAAAGTTCCCTGGGTAGCAGCCCTCAAGGACTGAGGGGTCCAGGCTGGTTGGACCTATTTCAAGCAGAAGCTCTTGAAGGCACAGGAACTGGCAGTTCCTATGTGCCAAAAGATGAGCCGTCGGGGAAGGTGACCAGCCTGGATGAGCAAGCAGCTCCTGGAGGAACTAAAGGGAAAAAAAGAGGCTGTATCACCTTTGGAAGGAGGGGAAGGCATCTCGAGGGTATGTTTAAGGAAGTTGTTAGATTATGTAGAAAAAAATTAGAGAGGCAAAGGCTCAGTTGGAACTGAAGCTGGCCACCTCTGTGAAGGATAATAAAAAGCATTTTTTGCAAATATATTAACACTAAAAAGAAGGGCAAGAAGAACCTGCACTTCTTATTGGACCTGGAGGGGAACACGGTGACTGAAGATGAGGAAAAGGCTGAGGTCCTGCACACCTTCTTTGCCTCAATTTTTAACAGCAAGGCAGGAGGAATTCAGGACAAGTGGCCTCCTGAGCTGGACAATGGGGTTGGGGAGCAGTGTAATGCCCCAGAAATCCATGAGGAATTAGTTTGGGACCTGCTGAGCCACTTGGATACTCATAAGTCCATGGGGCTGGATGGGATCCATCCTAGGGTGCTCAGAGAGAGCTGGCAGATGAGCTGGCCAAGCCGCTCTCCATCATTTTCCTCCAGTCCTGGCTCACTGGTGAGGTCCCAGATGACTGAAAACTGGCCAGTGTGGTCCCCATCCACAAGAAGGGTCGGATGGAGGAACCTGGGCAGTGACTGGCTGGGGAGCAGCCCAGAGGAGAGAGACTTGGGGGTGCTAGTGGACGAGAAGCTCAACATGAGCTCTCAATGTGCACTTGCAGCCCAGAAAGCCAATCAGATCCTGGGATGCATCAAGAGAAGTGTGGCCAGCAGGTCAAGGGAGGTGATTCTCCCCCTCTACTCAGCTCTGGTGAGACCCCACCTGGAGTACTGCCTCCAGTTCTGGAGCCCCTATTACAAGAGGGATCTGGAGGTGCTGGAGCGTGTCCAGAGAAGGGCCACGAGGATGATCAGAGGGCTGGAGCACCTCTCCTATGAGGACAGACTGAAGGAGTTGGGGCTGTTCAGTCTGGAGAAGAGAAGGCTCCGAGGTGACCTCATTGTGGCCTTCCAGTATCTGAAGGGGGCCTACAAGAAGGCTGGGGAGGGACTTTTCAGACTATCAGGGAGTGATAGGACTAGGGGAATGGGATGAAGCTGGAGGTGGGGAGATTCAGGCTGGACATGAGGAGGAAGTTCTTCACCGTGAGGGTGGTGAAGGCCTGGAATGGGTTGTCCAGGGAGGTGGTTGAGGCCCCGTCCCTTGAGGTGTTTAAGACCAGGCTGGACGAGGCTCTGTCCAGCCTGATCTAGGGTAGAGTGTCCCTGCCCATGGCAGGGGGGTTGGAACTAGATGATCCTTGTGGTCCCTTTCAACCCTAACTGAAACTATGAAACTATGAAACTATGAAACCTGGAAACTCCAGGCCAGTCAGCCTGACCTCAGTGCCAGGGAAAATGATGGAGCAGATTATCCTGGTGGCAATAACTGCGCACCTGCAGGATGGCCAAGGGCTCAGGTCCAGCCAACATGGATTTAGGAAGAGCAGGTCCTAGCTCTCCAACCTTATCTCCTTCTATGATCAGGTGACCCACCTGGTGGATGTGGGGAGGCCTGTGGGTGTGGTCTACCTGGACTTCAGCAAGGCCTTTGACACCATCCCCCACAGCAAACTGCTGGCTAACTTGTCAGCTCATGGCTTGGACAACAACACTCTGTACTGGGTTAAGAACTGTCTGGAGGGCTGAGCCCAGAGAGTGGTGGTGAATGGTGATACCTCCAGCTGGAGGCCAGTCACCAGTGGCATCCCCCAGGGATCACTGCTGGGCCCCATCCTCTTTAATGTCTTCACTGATGATCTGGATGAGGGGATTGAGTCAGTCATCAGCAAATTTGCAGATGACACCAAGTTGGGAGCAGATGTTGGTCAGTTAGAGAGTCAAAGGGCCCTGCAGAGGGACCTCGACCAACTGGACAGATGGACGGAGTCCAATGGGATGGCATTCAACAAGTCCAAGTGCCGGGTGCTGCACTTTGGCCACAACAACCCTATGCAGAGCTACAGGCTGGGGTCGGAGTGGCTGGAGAGCCCCCAAACAGAGAGGGACCTGGGGGTGCTGATCAACAGCTGCCTGAACATGAGCCAGCAGCGTACCCAGGTGGCCAAGAAGGCGAACGGCATCCTGGCCTGCATTAGGAATGGTGTGGCCAGCAGGAGCAGGGAGGTCATTGTGCCCCTGTACTCTGCATTGGTTAGGCCACACCTTGAGTCCTGTGTCTGGTTCTGGTCCCCTCAGTTTAAGAAGAACACCAAGACACTTGAATGTGTCCAGAGAAGGGCAACAAGGCTGGTGAGAGGTCTTGAGCACAAGCTCTGTGAGGAGAGGCTGAGGGAGCTGGGATTGTTTAGCCTGGAGAAGAGGAGGCTCAGGGGTGACCTCATTGCTCTCTACAACTGCTACTCTTCTCTCTAGCAACCATCACCAGAACAAGGGGACACACTCTCAAGCTGTACCAGGGGAAGTTTAGGCTCGAGGTCAGGAGAAAGTTCTTCACCGAGAGAGTTGTTCACCATTGGAATGGGCTGCCCAGGGAGGTGGTGGAGTCACCATCCCTGGAGGTGTTCAAGAGGGGATTGGATGTGGCACTTGGTGCCATGGTCTAGTCATGGGGTCTGTGGTGACAGGTTGGACTCGATGATCCTCGAGGTCTCTTCCAACCTTAGTGATACTGTGATACTGTGATACTGTGCAAGTGTTTGTCTACATCATCAAAATAGTAGAGCTCAAGGTGATCAAAAAACTCCCTGACATGAAGGGCCACTCCACCACTTCTACTTCCTTGTTTATGTCATCTGAAGAGCCTGTAAGTGTTCCTCACAACATTCCAGTTATGTGAGCTGTCTCACCACATTTTTGTGATGTCAACTATATCAGTTTTCCTGCTTTACATCAGGTTCCACCTACTCCTGTTTGTTGTCCATGCTGCGTGAATCAGTGTACATGCACTTTAGTTGAGCCATTGATCCTGATACCTTTCTGCAGGGAGAAGACCTAATTCTCACCTGTCCATTTTCAGGCACTGTCATGGCTAATAAGCAGCCAGTCTCTCCTACTGAATGGATGTCTGTTTATATCCCACTCTCTCTTCAAATCTAGTTTAAAGTTCTTTTGGTAAGTGCTACTAACTACTTACATTCAATACAATACAATACAATACATTACACCAGGTCCCCAGAATCCTTTTCCCACTTTGAGACAGGTGCACCCCATCGGTCACCAGCATTCCTGGTAGTGTGTAAAGCAGCACATGATTAAAGAACTCAAGGACTTGCCTGTGTGTCATGGTTTGGGAGTGCAATCCTCCCACCATGGGCAAAAATAACGACTCAGGTGAACGGATTGCAAAAGATGGTGGAAAGTTCAAATGGAAAAACAAAATAAAAACAACAAGTTTTACAGAGAGCCACAAGCACCATGACAAAGGAGAGAGATCCCATAACATACCTAAGAACATCCCATCACCACCTGGGGGTACACCCAAAGCCCCCCCAGGGCTCTTTTGCACACACCCCCCCAACCCAGCCTTGGGCCTGGGCAGGCCCAAGGGAGGCAGCTCATGCCATTTTACCGAGGCACCAGCAGGGGACAAAAGAGAAGGTGAAGACCCTGCGTGGATGTTTTATAGGGGAGCAGGACACTATGGGTATGGAATACTTGGTTTCCTGTGACCATCCCCCTGGGCTGGGCCCACCCCTTGGGACCTCCCAGGTGTGGTCTGTGCAGTGGCATCCAGGCTAGCACCCCGGCCTAAACCACCACACTGTGACAACAGTCTCAGAACCAGACGTTGATCTTCTGGCTCTTCCTGAATCTTCCCTTATCATTCTCTGCAACTTGGAGGACAGAGGAGGACACCACTTGCACTCCTGATCCCTTCACCAGCTGTCCTGAGTCCCTGAAGTCCCTCTTGATTTCCCTTGGGTTTATTATGGTTATCTCATCACTTGCCATCCAAAAGACCAATAGTTTCATAGTTTCATAGTTTCAGTTAGGGTTGGAAGGGACCACAAGGATCATCTAGTTCCAACCCCCCTGCCATGGGCAGGGACACTCTACTCTAGATCAGGCTGGACAGAGCCTCGTCCAGCCTGGTCTTAAACACCTCAAGGGACGGGGCCTCAACCACCTCCCTGGACAACCCATTCCAGGCCTTCACCACCCTCACGGTGAAGAACTTCCTCCTCATGTCCAGCCTGAATCTCCCCACCTCCAGCTTCATCCCATTCCCCCTAGTCCTATCACTCCCTGATAGTCTGAAAAGTCCCTCCCCAGCCTTCTTGTAGGCCCCCTTCAGATACTGGAAGGCCACAATGAGGTCACCTCGGAGCCTTCTCTTCTCCAGACTGAACAGACCCAACTCCTTCAGTCTGTCCTCATAGGAGAGGTGCTCCAGCCCTCTGATCATCCTCGTGGCCCTTCTCTGGACACGCTCCAGCACCTCCAGATCCCTCTTGTAATAGGGGCTCCAGAACTGGAGGCAGTACTCCAGGTGGGGTCTCACCAGAGCTGAGTAGAGGGGGAGAATCACCTCCCTTGACCTGCTGGCCACACTTCTCTTGATGCATCCCAGGATCTGATTGGCTTTCTGGGCTGCAAGTGCACATTGAGAGCTCATGTTGAGCTTCTCGTCCACCAGCACCCCCAAGTCTCTCTCCTCTGGGCTGCTCCCCAGCCAGTCACTGCCCAACCTGTATTTGTGCCTGGGATTGCCTCGACCCAGATGCAGGACCCTGCACTTGGGCTTGTTGAAGCTCATGAGGTTGGCCTGTGCCCACCTCTCCAGCCTGTCAAGGTCCCTCTGGATGGCATCCCTTCCCTCCAGCATGTCTGCTGCACCACACAGCTTGGTGTCATCAGCCAACTTGCTGAGGGTGCACTCAATGCCACTGTCCATGTCACCCACAAAGATGTTGAACAAGCCTCGTCCCAGGACTGATCCCTGAGGGACTCCGCTTGTCACTGGCCTCCACTGGGACATGGACCCATTGACAGCCACTCTTTGGGTGCGGCCATCAAGACAGTTCTTTATCCATCTGGTGGTCCATCCATCAAACCCATGTGTCACCAGCTTTGGAGACCAGGATGTGGTGTGGGACAGTGTCAAAGGCTTGACAAATAGTGAACAATAATCAGAGGACTGTACCACAGTAGGAAGCCTCCTTTTTGCATCTTTGACCAGGGTCCCGGGAAGGCTGCAGACTTCCTGAAAAGAAGGCCTGCTCACTATATTGGCCCTTCCACCCCCTTCAAAAGTGAGTCGTATATGGTTATGACCTGTGCGGTTTTTATGTATATAGCAGAAGTAGAAAATATCATCTTTAAAATTACTTAAGGACTTTAAAGTGCTTGTAAACAAACTAGCAAAACATGCAGAGAGTAAACTGCTTGAAGTAGATGCAAAAATTATTAGAAAGTTTGATTCAGACAGTAGTTGTTTTTCCCTGGTCCTGTAGTATCAACATTTTTATTAATTATTTAGATGAGCAAACATGCTTATGAAATTTACCATATACTAAGCAAGATGGTGGGGGCTGATGTCGTGGTTTGGGAGAGCAATCCTCCCACCACGGGCAGAAATAATGACTCAGACAAACAGATTGCAAAAGTGATGGAAAGTTTAAATAGAAAAACAAAAAGGAACAATGAAAGTTCTACAGAGAACCACAAGCACCGTGACAAAGAGAGAGAGATCCCATCACCACCTGGGGGTACACCCAACCCCCCCAGGGCTCTTTCTCCCCCCTCCCAACCCAGCCTTGGGCCTGGGCAGGCCCAAGAGAGGCAGCTCAAGCCATTTTACCTAGGCAGCAGCAGGGGACGAAAGAGGAAGTGAAGACCCCGCATGGATGTTTTATAGGGGAGCAGGGCATTATGGGAAATGGAATACCTGGTTTCCTGTGACCACCCCCCCTGGGCTGGGCCCACCCCTTGGGACCTCCCAGGTGTGGTCTGTGCAGTGGCATCCGGGCCAGCACCCAGCCTAAACCACCACAGCTGAAAATATTCATATGGACAGGACTGAAATTTGAAAGGATCCTCATACTGAATGAAAGAAAAAGAGAAAGATGGGTGAGAAAAAAGCAAGGAAGATTTAGAAGGCTTTAGCAGTCTCATGAGTTGAATCTGTTGCTGACATTCAATCCCATGCTGCTTTCATTAAATGAAAGTAATGGCTGGAGAAAAGTATTATGGGGCTTAAAGTTCAGATTGTAACATGAGAGCCTCTCTGTTCTGGTTACTGATTTGGGTTTTTGGGTTTCGGGTGTTGGGCTTTTCCATTGCATGGGCTGTGGGTCAGGGAGCTGTGGGAGGTAGCTGCCTTCCACTGCTGCTTCTTCATTTTGCTGTGCTTTTCTGCAATCAGGCTAAGGTAATTGTGTGTTGTGTTATCTCACTGTATCTTTTATCTCAACCCAGAGGGGTTTTTTTGTATGTTACTCTCCCTCCCATCTGTGTGTGGGAAGAGGGGTTTGTGAGAGCAGGCTATGTTAACCCAGTACAGGTGGGAAAAGTTGGCTAAATAAAGAGATAATTAAAAGCCGACTTCTCAGCAGTCCTGCTGCCTAGTCCAGAGGCTACAGTAAAATTATAAGGTCAATTTCAGTCAATAAATTTGGGGTAAAAAATAAAAGCCAGACATAATTCAGAGATACCTGATGGAAAATAATTTTTAACTACACAATTAATCCTGAATCTTCTATCCCTACAGGATTACTGATGTACAGTAAAATATGATCAGTTTTAGTCAACACATATTCACCACATAGTTTGGGCTGAAAATTACTTCTCAAGGTCATCTAGTCAAGCACTCTAAGCAACACTAGCTTCCAACCTAGGTCAGATTGCTTAAGAACTTGATCAGGTTAATTTTGAAGATCTCAAAGAATGAAGACTTCACAGCCTATCAGAGCCTCTGTTTCAGTGTTCACCATTCTCACTGCTGGTATTCAGTTAAAAATTCCACTGTTGCAACCTGTCACTGTTACCTTGCATCTTTTTTCACTAGCACTTTAGAAGAATTTGTCTCTGTCTTCTCTGTACAGTGTTAGGTCACTGAAGACAACAACTAGTTCAATCCAGTCTTATTTTCAGGCTAAATATGTCTAGCTCCCTCAGCCTCTTCTTAAGGATGTCTGTGTATGCTGGAGGTGGGAAGGCAAGAAGAGAAGCAAGCAAATAAACAAAAGGACTTTTGTCCTGGTTTGAGATAGTGTTCTTTCCCAGACAAGCCTCCCATATATCAGGAGTGACAGCAACAAATAATGCCCTGTGGGTTAAGATAAGGAGAGTTTAATGGAATGATCCAATGTACAATACCATAAAAACAAGCGAACAAGTCAAGCCAGCAAAAACAATCAGCCAACAAGCCAGCAACCAGAAAAGAGCAGTATCCAAACCAGCAGCCAGCAAAGCAGGAAAATGCCAAGCTGGAAGAAGCTCCTGAGAAACAGGAAGCATCTCAGGTTACAGTCTGAAATACAAGTCCCATCATTCTTTCTCCAGGCAACACAGTATTTCCATATATATCAGGTATGACATCTGCATTACATTGAATATTAATCAGCTGATTCAGCAGGCTGTCCCATGTGATTTCTCAGATGAAACCAGGACAACCTTAAAGGAAAAATGTTTTAAAAGTCCAGAGAAGAGCAATGGAGAATAATTAGTTGTCTAGAAAATGTGACCTGTGGAGTAAGTTAAAAAGAAAGTAGATAAAGACTCACAGAGGAACATAGTAGTGGTGTTAAAATGCATAAAAAAGAGGTACAGAAAGGGAGAGAAGAATATCTTGCTTTCCACATCAAGGGCAGTTAGAAGAAGAGGCAATGGACTTAAATTATATAAGGGAGCATTAGATTAGATTAGGAAAAATAATTAAAGATTAAGGAAGGTGAAGTGTTAGAACAGATTACCTGAGGGAATCCTCAAATATTCATCACTAGAGAGTTTTTGAAACAATTAGTACAGTTTGTCTTGACATGGGGCACAGAATGGACAAGTATTCAAATCCTATTTTCTGTACTTGTGCACACATCTGACTGAAGAACAGTTGTGCAGCCCAGAAATATGGTAACTAAACAAGAATAAATTATTCTCAATCTGATAAAAGACATTAATCAAACCAAGTGTATTCTGGCTTCAAGACAGGGACTAGAAATAATCTGAGGGGAAATAAAACATCAAGGTTTACTTTCTGTCTGTATAAAAATACAATACATTTATAATAAAGGTCTCATTTCCATCATTCTGTCAGAACTGGCTGATACTGTAGGAGAAGCTACATCTGCTTCCTTAATGCACTGATGCTATTAAGATGAAATAAGTGTACAGAAGAGTATCATATGTGTTAGTATGTGTGTGTACATGAGAGATATACATTATATTGAGAACAGAAACTCAGAAAAGATGCCAGATCCATTCTAGAGCAGACATCTCTAACTGGAATGTTGCAGATTTTGAGCAGAGGCCAAATATGACAAAGATACAAGATATCCAGAGACAATTAAGATGCATGTGGAAAACTGAGAAACACATAAATTCAGGCACATCACTTTGCCATTTTACCACATTAAGGAACTGAAATAAAAAAAATCCCATGCAACAGTAAGAGCAAAACTTGCCAGTACTCTATTAAACCATAGGAGGCTTTAATAGGCTAGTACATCACTTGCACATATGTAAGAATCATAGAATCATAGAATCAGTAAGGTTGGAAAAGACCTCTGAAGTCATTGAGTCCAACCTATCTCCCAATGCCTCATGGCTACTTAACCTTTTTGAACACCTCCAGTGACAGTGACTCCACCACCTCCCCGGGCAGCCCATTCCAATGCCTAACAACTCTCTCTGTGAAGACCTTTCTCCTCACCTGAAGCCTAAAATTCCCCTGGTGCAGCTTGACACTGTGTCCTCTTGTTCTGGTGCTGATTGTCTGTGAGAAGAGACCAACCCCCCCTTGGCCACAACCTTCCTTCAGGCAGTTGTAGACAGCAATAAGGCCTTCCCTGAGCCTCCTCTTCTCCAGGTTAAAAAATCCCAGCTCCCTCAGCCGTTCCTCATAGGGCTTGTGCTCAAGGCCTCTCACCAGCCACATTGCCCTTCTCTGGACACGTTCAAGTGTCTCAATATCCTTCGTAAACTGCAGGGCCCAGAACTGGACATGGGACTCAAGGTGTGGCCTAACCAGTGTGGAGTACAGGGGCACAATGACTTCCCTCCTCCTGCTGGCCACACTGCTCCTGATACAGGCCAGGATGCCACTGGCCTTCTTGGCTGCCTGGGCACACTGCTGGCTCATGTTCAGACAGCTGTCAATCAATACCCCTAGGTTCCTTTCTGCCTGGCCATTCTCCAGCCACTCTGTCCCCAGCCTATAGCTCTGCATGGGGTTGTTGTGGCCAAAGTGCAGCACCCGGCACTTGGACTTGTTGAATGCCATCGTGTTGGACTCCACCCATCTGTCCAGTCTGTCAAGGTCCCTCTGCAGGGCCCTTCTACTCTCTAACTGACCAACACTTGCTCCCAACTTGGCTTCATCTTCAAATTTGCTGATGACTGTCTCAATCCCCTCATCCAGATCATCAGTAAAGATATTGAACAGGATGGGTTCCAGCACTGATCCCTGGGGGATGCCACTGGTGACTGGCCTCCAGCTGGATGTGGCGCCATTCACCACCACTCTCTGGGCTTGGCCCTCCAGACAGTTCTTAACCCAGTACAGAGTGTTGCTGTCCAAGCCATGGGCTGACAGCTTGGCCAGCAACTTGCTGTGGGGGACGGTGTCAAAGGTCTTACTGAAGTCCAGGTAGACCACACCCACAGGCCTCCCCACATCCACCAGGTGGGTCACCTGATCATAGAAGGAGATAAGGTTGGAGAGGCAGGAACTATCCTTCCTGAATCCATGTTGGCTGGACCTGAGCCCTTGGCCATCCTTCAGGTGTGCAGTGATTGCCCCCAAGATGATCTGCTCCATCATTTTCCCTAGCACTGAGGTCAGGCTGACAGGCCTGCAGTTTCCAGGTTCCTCCATCCAGCCCTTCTTGTGGATGGCCAGTTTCCAGTCATTTGGGACATCTCCAGTGAGCCAAGACTAGTGGCAAAGGATGGAGAGTGGCTTGGCCAGCTCATCTGACAGCTCTCTCAGAACCCTAGGATGGATCCCATACGGTCCCATGGACTTGTGAGTATCCAAATGGCTCAGCAGGTCCCGAACTAATCCCTCATGGATTTCCGGGGCACTACACTGTTCCGTGACCTCATCTACCAGCTCAGGAGGCCACCAGTCCTGAAGTCTTCCTGTTGAAAATGGAGGCAAAGAAGGTATTTAGAACCTCAGCCTTTTCCTCATCTTTAGTTACAATGTTACCCTCCAAGTCCAATAAGGAGTGGAAGTCCTTCTTGCCCCTCTTTTTAGCATTAATATGTTTGTAAAAATGCTGTTTGTTATCTTTCACAGAGGTGGCCAGCTTAAGTTCTAACTGGGCCTTTGCCTCTCTAATTTTTCTCCAACATGATCTAACAGCATCCTTAAATGTATTTCTAGTTGCCTCCCCCCCTTTCCAAAGGTGATACACCCTGCTTTTTCCCCTTAATTCCTTCAAGAGCTGCTTGCCCATCCAGGCCAGTCACTTCCCCAGTGGCTCATCTTTTGGCACATGGGAACTGCCAGTTCCTGTGCCTTCAAGAGCTCCTGTTTGAAGTACAACTGTCCTGGACCCCTTTGTGCTTAAGGGCTGATACCCAAGGTACTCTGCAAATTAGTTTCTTAAACAAGCTGAAGTTTGCCCTCTGGAAGTCAAAAGTAAGGGTTTTGTTATTGTTCCTCCTCATTTCCCTCTATATTGAAAATTCTACTATCTCATGGTTGCTGTACCCTAGACAGCCTCCTACCATCACATCTCCCACCAGCCCTTCTCTAGTGGAGAAGTGAAGCAGATCCTGACCTCTGGTAGGCTCACTTAACAGCTGCATCAAAAAGCTGTCTTCCATACATTCTAAGAACCTTCTGGACTGCCTACTCTCTGATGAGTTAAGTTCTCAGCAGATGTCTGGTAGGTTAAAGTCACCCACAAGGACAAGATCTGATGATTTTGAGACAGCCTCCAGTTGCTTGTAGAATATTTCATCTGCTTCCTCATCGTGGTGGGGTGGTCTATAACAGACTCCAAGCAGGATGTCAGTTTTATTAGGCCTCCCTCTGATTTTAACCCACAGGCACTCAATCCTTTCATCCTCAACCTCAAGTTCTGTGGCATCGAGTGATTCCCTAACATACAGGGCTACCCCTCCTCCTCTTCTCCCTCTCCTGCCTCTCCTAAAGAGCTTGTAACCCCTCAGTGCAGTACTCCAATCCTGTGAATTGTCCCACTATGTTTCTGTAATAGCAATTATATCATAGTTTTCCTGGTGGACCAAGACTTCCAGTTCCTCTTGTTTATTACCCATACTGTGTGCGTTGGTGTACATGCACTTCAGCTAGGCTGCTGGTTTCTCAATTAACATGAATTTATGTCCCATTCCCTCCTCTCCAGAGAGACTGGTTTCCTCACCCACCCCCTTCAGACCTAGTTTAAAGCCCTCCCAATGAACCCTGCCTACTCCAGTGCTAGAGTCCTCTTGCCCTTTCTAGATAAATTCACCCCATCAAGGTCCAGCAGGTCAGGTGCAGTAAAAGTTGCCCCTTGATCAAAGAACCCAAAATTCCGCTGCTGGCACCATCCCTTGAGCTAATTGTTGATAGCATGGGTTCTCCTGTTCCTTTCAGTCTACCCTCCTGCAACTGAGGGAACTGAGCAGAACACCACTTGAGCTCCTGCCCCATCAGACAATTTTCTGAGGGCCAAGACTTACATCTACCTCCAGAAATATTGCAAATGGAAGAAGTGGAAGGATTGGCAAGACTTAAAATAAGGAAGGTAGAGAAGGAGTGAAAAAGATATGTCGAGAGAATTAAAACTACAATTAAGATACCCTAACAAACTTAAACTATTTCCTTCTGAACACGTTTGTACGCTCAGAAAATAATATCTTGTGCTGAGCAGATTGCTCATGTTTAACATGTATAACTCATTTATCCAGTAGAGGAACTTGTGTTACAGTGGACACTGACTTTTCAATTTGCAGGAAGTAGAAAGGACAACAAAAACCAAAGATCTAAGAACAGACTCTTGAAACATCATCACTTCAGCAAAACAAGAGGCAAGGAAATCTCTGTTACAGAATTTTTATCTGCACCACCTGCAAACTCCAGTAAGTGACTCAATATATCAACATTACAATAGTCTCACAAAATCCCAAGGAAAGCATATTATTTCTCAGAAAGGATTAATTAGCAACACTTTTTAATAAAATGCAGACTAAAACATGCATAGGTGTATTTCATAACACATACATGCATACCTTAAGGAAGATTCAACATGTGTGTGATGGGCACTTACCGGTTGCCTTCAGCTGCTCTGTAAGGACTCAAAGGTAGGTCCTTTGCTCATTGGCCATTACTTGAGGGGGAAGGCATCTCAGCCTTCATACCATATCTATATCCTATTTAGAGATTAATTTTTCACCTGTTTAGATGTGAAATTTTCAGTCTGTCTAGGACGTAGCATGAAAATCAACATGTTTTCAATATTTGTATGTTTCAGAGATAAGGGAGTCACTGTACAGCAATAAAGAAGCATTCCATTTTTTTTCTTCCTGGGTCAATACTAGGCAAGCATAAACACCTGATTTTAAGGCAATTGATGTTTCCCTTTGTCAGACAGTTTCAACTGAAGTCCCAGAGAAAAACAAGAAACTAATTTTCCTTTTATCAGAGACCCTTGGGACAAGGCACTGTAAATAAGCTTTATTCTTAGTTTCTTTCTCCTTCACAGAAGAACCATACCAAAGGAGTGCAACATTACTTCTGTCAGAGTAGAGAAGATTTACTGATTGTTCATTATAGGCAGATACTTCTTGGTCATCTACACTAACATAAAAACCTGAGAAATATGATTTTTTAACTTGCACATTTAGGGTAGAAAAAGGCAACAACATATAGCTCCTATATAAAGTACATGTTTTAAAAAAGTATGAACACCACAAGTCTTCAAACATGATCACTATGTCAGACACTGCTTTATTTGTGTATGTATATATGTGTGTGGAAAAAAAGTTGGATTTGTTCAAGTTTTGAGGAAAACAAAAATAATTTTAGTTGCTTCTCACACTGGACACACAGTGATATAATATGTTTTTAAAGTGCTGGTATATGCTTCAAGACAAGGCACCATCCCTGTCTTCCCCCATTGTCCTCCCCAGGCGAGGACCTTTCAAATCCACTGAATTCTACTGTTCTAACCCTCATAGCTTCTAATATAATTCACCTCAATACAACAATAGGACTATTTTTAGGTTCCTAGATGGTAGCCTAAAACTCTGAGTATCAACTAGAAAAGTTAAGCTTCTCTTTCCATGGCTGCATTCTGTTAATGCCATGAAATGGCTTATATATTACATTTAAGAGACTGTAAGGGGTGGGCAAGGAATCACAATACAACCATAAAAAAATTCTTGGGTACTTTTCTGTATTTAAACTGGTACATAAAAAAAGCCCAGGAAATTATATGATTACTATACTCATTCTCCTTACAATTTCAAATTGCATGTATTGTTTTAAAGGTAATAAATATTCTTAATTGCTTAAAATAATTTGATTTTAAATTATATCAATATGCAATTGGTAACAATTTGACTTTAAAATGTTGTTCAACCATAATGACTTTTGTTTTTAATTTTGTCCTCTAATTTTATTGTGTTTATTGCAGGAGCTGGGTAATAAAAGGTAAAATACTGTGAAAACCTAGAAAAGGGTAAATAAATTCGTATACCTGAATGACCAATGTGAGGAGATAAGTTAGACACAGTATACAAAAACAAATAGGGTAGACAAAGGTGGTGTGTGCTGAAGAGAAATCACTCTGATTTCTGGTTAGTGGAGCAGAACCTCATTAGAGGTCAATCAGGCAACATGGCACTAAGAAGCTGTTGATTAAAGGAGCATGAAGGTGTTGCATGCCACTATACTCATTCTAGATGTAGACTAATGTGACAACATCTGGTGGTTTCACTCAGTTGAGTTATATTGCATCTTGTTATGGATGTATCTATTTAATTTCATTTTCTTCAGCAAAACCCTAAAATTGAGGTGTGAAAGGATCATGTTCATAGAAGAAAAAAAAAAGAAAATAAATAGAACATAACAAAAAAAGTAGTCTTAAAAGAAATTTTAATTAGACCATCTGTGTGACAAATCTAACACAAAGGTTACAGTCTTCTGGAAAAATATTTGCATTTCTGACAAAATTCTGGCCACTTCTACATTAAGCATCTGTAAAGCGTTGATCAGAAAAAACACTATTCCCTCATCTATTGTTATCAGAAACTTGGACAATAAGGGACCCCAAAATTTAGACTAACATCTATCTCCAGCAGCCTGCCTGGACAATGCGTTACTGATCAGATACAGATCCCAGGAATGCAATGCAATCTTCATGTATGCACAGGTGCAAAACATTAATTGCATGGTATGGAGAGCAAGGTTTCTTTCTCCTTCACCTGGGACAAGGCGGAAGGATGAATTACAATAGTGTCTTTGGGCAAGCTCATAACTGCTGTCCAAAAAAGCTTGATACCTCAACATTGATGAGGAAATTATGAACTTTAGCTAAACTTTGCTCATTATAATGTCATTATAATATGAAAACACACCTCCTGGTTCAAAGTCAAGGCAAGCCACACCACAGATACTCCTCCTTGTGCATGTGTGCAAGTGACTCACTAAGGATACAATACATTTAAGCTCCAAGCGGTCTGCATGAAACAAACATTTAAGAATTATTATCAGGCTCCAATTAATTAATTAAATAATCAAAAGACATGTATAGATTTTCTATAACTACTATCATTTCAAGTCTACTGAAGGCCATGAGAGGTTATTTGAATGTTTTTTCCCTTTGTTTTCTATCACCTTGCAGTAACCCCACGAGAAAATGAACTTGAGTTAGCCAAAGTTGGTAAGGGAAAAAAAGGAAAATATTTTATTGTCCTTAAAATATATTCCAAGACATCACCGAAGAGCCCTAACAGTAGAACATCTTTGCTTTTGGCATGAGTGTGACCTCATCCATTTTCAACAGCCAGTGAGATTATGAGTTCATTGTTATGGAAATACACTCATTGCTGGTAATATGATCTGGCTCCTATTCACTTTACATAATACATCTGAGATAGATAGATAGGTAGATAGATAGATAGATAGATAGATAGATAGATAGATAGATAGATAGATAAAAGAAGTGACAAACTGACAAGTGTTTAATTAGATTTTTTATCCAGTAACCTCATATAAAAGTGGAGTTATAAAACATTCTTACAAGGTGGAAATCAAACAGATTACTAAAACTTTTTGGTATTGAGCTGTGAGAGGTGTGATTTTTCTTCTTTTATAGGGACAAAAAGTGCATGTCTTGACTTAATCTACACTAAATTCAAAGGTGTTAATAAGACTCACTCCTAGCAAGCAAACCTTTTCTCTTTGTTCGAAACAGCTCATGACATCCTATGGTCACAAAATGCAAAGGTGTGTGGAGAAGTTCTTTTAGATTATTTTTTCTGATTGTTTCACCTGTGATGGGAATGCAATCGACTTTGTGAAGACAATGTCAACACAAATGACAGAGAATCCCATGTTGGCAGATTATAAATAGTTAGGCAAGTATAAAGGATTTGGTATCAAGCTGGCATCACATCTAACCAGAAATACATGAAAAGACACCTTGACCTGAACATCTTAACTGGTTGTAAAAACACCTTTTCAAACAACGAGCCAGGGAATTATAGGCCTGTCAGCCTGACCTCAGTGCCCGGCAAGATTATGGAAGAGGTCATCTTGAGTGCGATCACACAGCACTTCCAGGATGGCCAAGGGATCAGGCCTAGCCAGCATGGCTTTAGGAAGGGCAGGTCCTGCCTGACCAACCTGATCTCCTTCTATGATCAGGTGACCCGCCTGGTGGATGTGGGGAGGCCTGTGGATGTAGTCTACCTGGACCTCAGCAAGGCCTTTGACACTGTCCCCCACAGCAAACTCCTGGCCAAGCTGGCAGCCCATGGCTTGGATGGGAGCACACTGCGTTGGGTTAGGAACTGGCTGGAGGGCCGAGCCCTCCAGAGAGTGGTGGTGAATGGTGCCACATCCAGCTTGCAGCCAGTCAATAATGGTGTGCCCCAAGGATCAGTGCTGGGCCCCATGCTCTTCAACATCTTTAGTGATGATCTGGATGAGGGCATCGAGTCCATCATCAGTAAATTTGAGGACAACACCAAGCTGGGGGCAGGAGTTGATCTGCTGGAGGGTAGAGAGGCTTTGCAGAGGGACCTCGACAGGCTGGACAGATGGGCAGAATCCAGTGGCATGAGATTTGAACACATCCAAGTGCCGGGTTCTGCACATTGGCCACAACAACCCCATGCAGTGCTAGAGGCTGGGGTCAGAGTGGCTGGGGAGCGGCCAGGAAGAGAGGGACCTGGGGGTGCTGGTTGATTGTAGGCTGAACAAGAGCCAGCAGTGTGCCCAGGCAGCCAAGAAGGCCAATGGCATCCTAGCCTGCATCAGGAAGAGTGTGGCCAGTAGGAGCAGGGAGGTCATTCTGCCCCTGTACACTGCACTGGTTAGGCCACACCTTGAGTACTGTGTCCAGTTCTGGGCCCCTCAGTGTAGGAAGGATGTTGTCTTGCTGGAGCGTGTCCAGAGAAGGGCAACATAGTTGGTGAGGGGTTTGGAATACAAGCCCTATGAGGAAAGGCTGAGGGAGCTGGGGTTGCTTAGCCTGGAGAAGAGGAGACTCAGGGGTGACCTTATTGCTCTCTACAACTACCTGAAGGGAGGTTGTAGCCAGGCGGAGGTTGGTCTCTTCTCCCAGGCAGCCAGTACCAGAACAAGAGGACACAGTCTCAGGCTGCACCAGGGCAGGTTTAGGCTGGATGTTAGGAAGAAGTTCTATACAGAGAGAGTGATTGCCCATTGGAATCGGCTGCTCAGGGAGGTGGTGGAGTCACCTTCATTGGAGGTGTTCATGAGGAGACTTGATGGGGTGCTTGGTGCCATGGTTTAGTTGTTTAGGTGGGTTGTATTGTATTGTATTGTATTGTATTGTATTGTATTGTATTTAGGTGGGTTGGATTGGTTGATGGGTTGGACACGATGACCTTGAAGGTCTCTTCCAACCTGGTGGTGTATTGTATTGTATTATTGTATTTCCAATTTAGATCTAACTTTATGACAAATAAGACAAATAAAGCACTTTAAGAGAAATAAGACAAATCCAAACTTCATCCTGTGGACATAACAGAGGAATTTGTCAGATAGACAACAAAGGCCCATTTAATTTGTAAATATATTCATAACAAGCTCAGGATATCATTAAAATATTTGTTATTTAAAACTACTAAATTTGGCCTGAAGATGCTAGACAAAATTTGAGCCTACTATAATTCATTGAAAAACAAGTTACATTACACAGAAGTAATTTTTCATATTGCTTTTCATCTGAACTCTGAGAGACTATATAATATATATTTATTTTTAATTTGCTTCTCATTTGTTTTTATTTTAGTTATTTATATATTTATATATTATTTATTTATTTATTCTTAATTCTCCTTTTTTGCTTTTATTTATGTATTTATTCATAGATACCTCAGTTTTACTGAACAGACAAGTTTGCAGCACCAGGGTTCATCAAAAGGCGTAAAATGTTCTGGCCTTATTCCTCCAGTGCTTCAGCCTCTGAGAGCTACAGAGGAATAGCTGATGCTTCATTCCTTCCAAATGTTGAGATTTTCAAACTGATTGAGGGTTTCTATTTGGCTAGTGCATTCTGCTTTTCTCTCAAGTAATATTAGATAGTGAATGGAGAAAATATAAGAGAAGAGGAAGGCAAAGCACTGCACTACCTGAGTCTAGAACATTACAAGACTTCATAGTCTGTCAAGCGTTTAGGGAATAAAAAGTAATTTGATTTCAGGTTCTGAAGTAGCATTCATTTTATTGTTATTAGCTGAGAAATGTCTTTAGAGATTACTTTACAAAAGCAGATAAATGTCTATATTAAAAGTGCTGTACTTTGCTCTTAGCTCTTTAGCACCAGACCATTTTATGAACCCTGGGAAACTGTAAATACAAAATGAGAGGGTAAACATCTTCCTCAGACCTTGTATATATGACTATATTTGTCTTTGGTGATCTGTAATCCTGAAAGAAAGTTTATACATAAAAAGAATACTGAGAAATTGTGGCAAAATGCTTCCCTTTACTTACTTCAAGGATAAGATATACTGAAAATGTTATATGAAGCTTCTTTATTTTGGAAGATTAAAAGGACTTTATTGTGTAGTTTATACTCTCCAAAACTGTAACAAAAGAAAATGCTAGAATGCTACTTGAAAGTGTAAAATATGTATAAATGAAAAAAATATATTTCTCTGTAGTTACACATGTTGAATTGTATAATTTAGCTTTTCCCTAAACAACAAATGAACTTGAACTAAAAAAATTTGTGAAAATGTTTCAAAAAGTAACTTAGAAAAAATATAAGAATAATTTTGTAAAACTGCAGTATACAAAGGCCATATACTGCATAGCAGTAGTCAAAATGAAACATACTTTGAAAACAGAACACTGACTCTTCAATATATATGCACAAATGGATTATTTTGAACTTAAGAATGTGTAATGCATTTAGACATGTGTGTGGAGCTTCTATGAAAATTATTGAAAGCAAAGCACAGACATCTAAAGCTAAAACTGGGTTTTATATGCCAGAAATAAACCTCACTGAAGTCAGTGGAAGTTTTGAGTCAAAGAATCTTTGGATCAGAGCAATTACTTTGCAAATGTTCCTCTGAGTAAGGTTCGTGGTACAAAATAAGCACTTCCATACTCCTTTTTTTGGGGGTAATAACCACAAGAATAATCTGAGAAGATAGCACTCTTGATATGGAAATGGATTTGCATGGAATTTCCTTAGCTTTAAGACAAATACAGGTTTGATTCTGCAGAAAATGTAATTTCATTTAGTTATATGCAAAACACTATCTGATAGCTGAAGAAACTGAGCCGAGAACATAGACCAATGAGAAACCTGTTGAAGCTGTTATTTCACAGACTCATTAAATGGTAAGTGGAAAAATGCCAAAACCACAAGGCTTCAATCAGGCTATGAACTTCTTCAAAGTTCAAGGTCACTTCAGTTGGGAGGCTCAACTAGGCCCAGCCCTGCAAGTAGCTTTTTCATTTCTCACAACATTTGGAAGTCTGGTTTAAGCAACTTGCCATTTTAGGGACCTCATTGTAAGCACAATGTGCATTTGTCCTTGTGTGCCAGCACAGCTCAAGTAGTGACTGAAAGTCTGCAGCTACCCCCACACGCCTCGTGCATCTATATGTGTCAGTGCAGCTGCATATTCTTTTTTTAAATACTTCTCTGTCTGCTGGTAGTGACTGTAAGCTTAATGAGAGCATCTGCTGCCCTCTTGCCTAGTTATTTCATAGTGATCTGCCTGAACTAAAGGAAATTTCAAACAAGCCTATGTTCTTCAGTAACAAATTACCAGTCTGTATCAGGGTCTTTGATTCATGTAATATTACACTTACACTAAGCTCTGCTGGCAGCAGGGACATTTAGTTTCCCTAAGTAGAATGGGGGGAAGGGGAAAGAGGCAGAAAGGAAATGAAAGGAAGGGAAGTGGCTGGTGGGATTAAATAAAATGTGAAGATCAATTGCCTGAATATTGACAGCTGAGGGAGGTCTTTATCCTTGACCTCTTACCCTGAAGCATTTATTCACTTCAGGTAAAAGCTCTGGCTACCGTATCTCCTTTGACAAGCTGTAACAGTGTGTGGCATTTAAAAATCTTACTCTCTAACCAAAATGCAATGACTGCTATACTGAATTTTAGATTTATCTCATATTTATCAGAAAAAATGTTAGTCTAATAAGATGCAAACTGAAATCAGTAATTCCCACAACAGTTATAATTCCATGCATTTCCTTAAAATAGAAACAATAAATTAGGAAGCTGCTAAGAAACTAATTCTGGAATAAAGAGCAAAAAAGGGAGGAAGCTGAAGTGAATAGAAAACAAAGAATGTTGCAAGGGGAAGTAGATTAATTATATTCCCTTGGAAAAGCATGTGATGCAAATCACAGAACCACAGAATCACAGATTGTTAGCAGTTGGAAAGGACTTCCAGAGATCATCAAGTTCAACCCTCCTGCCAAAAGCAGGATCAACTAGGGTAGTCCACACAGGAATGCATCCAGGTGGGTTTTGAAAATCTCCAGAGAAAGAGACTCCACTACTTCTCTGGGCAGCCTGTTCTAGGGTTCCATCACCCTCACTGTAAAGTTTCTCCTTGTGCTGAGGTGAAACCTTCTATATTCAAATTTGTTCCTTGTCTTGTTACTGCACACCACCGAAAAGAGATTGGCCCCATCCACTTGGCACCCACCCCTAAGATATTTATAGACATTGGTCAGATCCCCTCTCAGTCTTCTTAAGACTAAAGAACCCCAGGACTATCAGTCTCTCTTCATAAGGGAAATGCTCGTCCCCTAATCATCCTTGTGGCTATCCGTTGGACTCTTTCCAGCAGATTCTTGTCTCTCTTTAACTGGGGAGCCCAACACTGTACACAGTATTCCAGGTCTGTTCTCACCAGGGTAGAGTAGCAGGGGAGGAGAACCTCTCTGGATACATTTCTCCTGATGCACCCCTGGATACTATTGGCTCTCCTGGCCACAGGGGCACATTATTGTCCCATGGAAAA
This sequence comes from Colaptes auratus, assembly GCA_015227895.2. Taxonomy (NCBI): domain Eukaryota; kingdom Metazoa; phylum Chordata; class Aves; order Piciformes; family Picidae; genus Colaptes; species Colaptes auratus. The sequence continues at coordinate 79,495,869 of CM026897.1, read as the reverse complement.
CTTGCTGTCCACTAGAACTCCAAGGTCTTTCTCCATGGAGCTGCTTTCCAGCAGGGCAACCCCTAAACTGTATTGGTGCCAGTTTTTATCCCTCCCCAGATGCAGGACCCTTCACTTGTCCTTATTGAACTTAATGAGGTTTGCCTGCATCCAGTTCTCCAGCCTGTCCAGATCTCTGATGGGGTGTCAGCCACACCTCCCCACCCAGTTTTGTATCATCAGCAAACTTGCTGAGGATACACTCAATCCCCTCATCAGGTCATTAATAAAGATATTGAACAAAACTGGACTCGGTACCAATCCCTGCAAAATACCACTGGCCACAGACCTCCAAGTTGACTCTGTGCCCCCAGTCACAACCCTATGAACTCTGTTGTTGGGACAGTTTTCAATCTACCTCACAGACCAATTGTCTATGCCACATTTCCTGAGCTTTTCTCTGAGGATGTTATGGGAGACAGTAGGAAAGGCCTTAATGAAGTCAAGGTCTATGTCATCCACTGGTCTTGATTTTTCTATTCATTTTGGTCATGGTTTTGTAGAAGGCTATCAAATTAGTCAAGCAAGATCTCCCCTTGGTAAATCCATCTTGATAACTGTCTTTTCTTCTATGTGATTAGAAATGACCTCCAGAATAAAACATTGCAGTCACATTAAAAAACCTAAACCAAAACCCAAACATAAGCAGTATGAAAAAAAAGAAAAAAAAGAAAAGAAAGAAAAAAAAGAAAAAAAAAAGAGTGTTTAAGTGAAATTAGAAACTGTAGAAGCACAAGGCATTTTTAATAGAATATTGTATACCCCACAGTTTCTGACTTCCTCAAAATTTGTCTTTTTGAGCATTGGAAGGTTATGACACATAATTTGTATGACTAATTTGTGTCAGTAACTAAGTGCATACACCTTAACTTTTAGTTAAGTGATCTGAAACAAACACTGAGTATGGAACTAAGCAGGTGCAGAAAGATGGTAGAAACACAGAAAAAATAACTAAAAGGAAGCAGTAGGAATAGCATTCCATGACTAGCTATAAATTGCCTCAGGTTCATATTTTATGTGCTACCAACATGCATAAAAAAGAAATAAAATCCAAATAAATGTTTTATACTTTGAATAAATTGTTTGTTCTAAATGTATCATATAGTTAGATGATGTTACATTTTATGCAGCTTGAAAGAGACCTGAACATAAACTTCATGACTTTTTCAAGCATCTTTCTACAGTACTAACTTTTTAAAAGTTTTCCTGAATAAAAGTCAATTTTCTTAATTTTGGCATTATAAGAACAAAAAAAAATAGCCCCAAAATTATACAACTATATCATAAGAATTTGCAACTGAAGAACTTTACCTTCTGCTGTTCATAGATGTTTACAATATTATAATGTAGGAATAAAACTTTGCTAGTCTGGGCTGGTAACATGCCAAATCTACTTCTTACTCAGAATACAAAGACACAAATGTCCATAGCACAATACCATCTCATTTTTGTAGTGCTCAGAGTTCTTATTCTCTTGACCCACATGGCATGTGCTGTCCGCATACACAGAATAGAAGGCACATAAATATTGCACAATTTTCAAGTTACTCTAAACCACACTTGGCATCAGCTCTAAACTTAAAGCCCTGACAGACTGTTTTTTTGGTTGGTTGGTTGGTTTGTTTGTTGTTGTTGTGGGTGGGGTTTTTTGTTTGTTTTTTTAAGAGTTCTGGGATTTTTCTTTTTAATGAGGCTTGCTAGAGGCTCAGTTATCTTTTCAAATCAGAACTGAGAGGTCGTTGCACATAGCCACAGGAAGGTGAGAGAATTCAGACATATCTAGTCATCATTACCCAGGAAAGTGTAATGCAATTACAGGAGTGGATGTGTAATGGGTAATTAGAAAGTGCAGTGAATGTGATCCAGTAACCAAAGATACCATCTTGCACTGAATCACAAGTAGATGAGGGTCAAGACGTTAAAAAAACTTCCGTTTACTTCAAATAAACAACTTACTTGTTTCATGTACCAGTGACAGCTTTTCATAAGCAAGTGAATTGCTATATGCATCTCAAATGATAAAATCCTTTTTTGTTCTATTGCATCAATATGCTGACTGATTTTAATGAGACTGTAACTGAGAAGGCAAATGTCAATACTGGTCTCACAGAGAACAAAATGTGATGATGAACACAAATAAAGCAGTTACATTGACAACTGCAGCCATTCATCCCCCAGTAACTACTGTGAGTGGAGAACAAATACCTGGACTTCCAGAAACAAGATGTTAGGTACACAAAAAGTGCTTTGTCCTCTTCTCTTTACAATGACATCTCCTATTTTATCACATCTACTGTTCTACAACCATTTTTAAATATGTATGCAGTATACCAATGTTCTCTTATTTGACTCAGTGATACTACCCTGATGAAGCTTTTCTGTGCAGGAGATGATAGCTTTATTAAGGCCATCTCTAAATTTTCTCCCTTCTTGTTCAAACTGCACTTCTTCAGCACAATGCTCTGTGCAACTAAATCTCTGTCTTGATTGCAGTCCATATGCAACACAGTGACAAATGTCTCTCAAGAGTGGGTGTCCTACTGCAAGAATCCAGCAATAAGAATGATGTAACACAGAGACTGTTATGGAAAGAGGGAATACTTCAAGAAATTTAAGATGCTTTTTGCTGTCACTGATGTTCCCCTGTTGTGTTCACCATACAATGGAGACATTACATAGCAGTATTTTCCAAAGCATTAAATTTTTCATTTTAAACAAAACATACTGAAATAGCTGTTATAAACTCATTGATCCTCGCCTAATATGCTTTCTGTACACAGAAATCCTTTTTCATTGTTAGTGGGTGATTAGGTTTTATCTATACCATTTTTCTTCTTGAATTAAAGTACCAAAAGACTATATAGCTACACACCCTGTAATTCCATCCAAATAACAAATTACAGAATTTATAGCTTGGTTCTTGCATGCTGCAAAGTCATATGGTGCATATGACATTGGGCTAAACATTTGAGAGACTCTCAGGAAAGATCTGATTGATTTTATTAGAGAAACTCCCTTTAAATACACACTAAACTCCCTCTAAATACACACTAAACTCATTCAGATCACATAAAGGGTATCTGAATCTATTACAGTTTTGCCTTGACTGCTGCATGTAGTCTGATTTCTGTGCTTCCCAGGTACAGCTTTCTATGATTTCCTTCCCAGTCTCATAAAATCTTTCACTAGGAACTTGACTGACATTCAGTCCTTCCCTGAAGCAGTCAAAACCAGTGGTAGCTGTCTACGTTTATACAGCTGCCACCATTCTCACACCATAATTCTGGAAACCATTAATTAAGTGATCAAATTAGAAACTAGAAACTGAGTATTAGTCACAGTACCTAAACAGTAATCCAATTAATAAAGAATTAATACAAAGAAATGAAAGAATACTGAGAGAAATGATATGCAGAAGCAAAACACTCATTAGGAAAATGGATTGTATCAACATCTGCATGTGTTTACTACATATAGAAGCACACAAAGGATATCTTTAAAAACTGGAATTTAAACCTGGCAAAACAGGAAGAGGCTCTCAGACTGCGAGCTCTGAGGCAACTGCATCAGCACCAGCTAGCTCTGTGCTGTGCTGAGATCTTTAGAAGAGAAAAGGGGACTCCTGGAGACAGGGAGTCCAAGAGAGAGAAAAAGGGGAAGAGGCAAACTAACATGACTTGGCGTCTCTTATGAGGGTGCCTGAGAAGGTGTCATGGCTGGGGGCATTCCCTGAGAAGCTGCAGGAGATTTAAACCCAGCAAAACCAGAAGAGGGTCTCAGACTGGAAGCTGCAAGGCAACAGCTTTCTTGCTAGTTGGAATCCAGTGAGTGGTGAAGGAGTGTGGTCAGACATCTGAGATTGTGTGGCCATTGGTACAGACAGGCTAACAGGTACAGGGAGAGCAAATACTGACTGAGTGTACCCTAGGGGCTCCTTTTGAATTAGCTCAGTAGTTGGCATGAGTAAGGCATGGGGGCAGGACACAAGGTGCTTCAGTTTTACTAAGGCATGATGGTGGCTACTTGGAGGAGGATGACTGTGCTCTCTGCACCCACCAAAATGGATTTTGGCATTCGGGCCACAGGTTGTGAGGAATGCCACAGCCTTTCACAGGCAACAGGTTGCAACACTGACTATGGGTGGTGTGAGCAGGTTTTTGACCTTCTCAGCTGGTTCGCACAGCTCCAGGATGAAGAGCTCAGGGAAGAGGTGAGTAGGTTAAGAAGCATCAGGGAGAGTGAGAGGGAAATAGATTACTTTCACAAACTGATCTTTATGAATACAGAACACGTGTTGACTCTGAGTGGAGCAGAGAATTTGATATCCTCTCATCAACAAGCCTCCCAGCCTGTAGCAACTGTAGCGACTCACATGTTCAGGGTCAATGGGAACAGGTGGCTACCTGACAAAATAAATGATACAAATGGAGCAAACATTCTTCTTTAGGAAGTGCACCACCCATGATGCCCTTCCACAACAGGTATGAGGCTCTGCAGGAGGAACTGATTGTGAACAAGGACCAGGGCTCAATAAGGTCAAAAGTGCCTCAAAGGTCAGAAGTGCCACCAAGGCTGATCCACCTCAGGCCAGCAATAAAAACTGACCCTGAAAAGAAAAATCAAAGGTCATTGTTGTAGGTGACTCCCTGCTGAGGGGAGCAGCAGCCCTGATATGCAGATCAGATCCATTTCATAGAGAGGTCTGCTGTCTTTCTGGTGCCTGGGTAAAGGATGTTGTAGGTAAACCTCCCACCCTTGTGAGTCCTTCAGACTGTTAGCTACTTCTGGTTTCTCAGGTAGGTAGTGATGATGCAGCAGTGAGAGGCTCACAATCAGTTACAAGAGACTCCAGGACCTTGAAGCAACTGCTAAAGGGATCATGAGCTCAAGTTGTGTTCTCTTCCATCCCTCTGACATTGACAATGGATGAAGGAACATTTAGGAAGAGCCAACAGGTGCATTCATGACTCCAGGACTGGTGTCATCAACAGGGGCTGGATTTTATGGTCACAGCTCAATTTACAGGGCAACAAAACTGCAAGTAACTAATGGGATGCACCTGTACCAAAGGTGCAAAAGGATTCCAGGGCAGAAGTTGGCAGGGCTCATTGATAGGGCTTTAAACTAGATTTGAAGAGGGAAGGGGAAGGCCTTGTTAATGTTGTGGGGAAGCTCACCAGAGGCAGAGGGATGGAGAGCTAGCAAGGGACCTCATCTTGTTACTCTGAGGCAAGCCAAGGATGAAGCACTGGGATACCCCAAGAGAATCAAGGGTTTCACCTAACAGGGTGGCATGGCCAGGACAGATGAAGTGCTTCTATGCAAATGCAAGCAACTTGGGCAACAAACAGGATGAATTAAGGGCCATTGCACTGCTGGAATGCTATGACATAGTGGCTATTACTGAAATTTGATGCAATGATTTCCACTACTGGAATGTAGGGATAGCTAGGTACAAGCTTCCTAAAGAGGAACAACAGGAAAGGTAGCAGGGGAGAAGGTGTTGCTCTCTATCAGTGACCAGCTGGAATCAATGGAGCACCACCTGGGGAAGAACGATGAGCTGATTTGGAGCATATGGGTTAAGATTAAGAGGAAGACAGGGCAAGGTGATGTTACTGTAAGGGTCTGCTACAGGCCACCTGACCAGCAGAACCAAGCAGATGAGGCTCTTCACAGGCAAATAGAAGAGGCTTCATGTTCACAAGCCCTGGACCTTATGGGAGATTTCAACCACCCTGACATCCACTGCAGGGACAACACAACGAGGTGCCAGCATTCCAGGATGTTCCTGGAATGCATAGATGACAACTTCCTCCTCCAGATAGTAGAGGAATGTGGTGGTTTAGGCTGGGTGCTGGCCCTGATGCTACTGCACAGGCCACATCTGGGATCTTCCAGAAGGGGGCCCAGCCCAGTGGGTGGTCACAAGAAGCCAGATATTTCATTCCCATAATGCTCTGCTCCCCTATAATGCATCAGCTAGGAGTCCTCTCTGTCTCTTTTCTTCCCTGCTGCTGCCTAGGTAATGGGCTGAGCCACCTCCCTTGGGCCTGGCCAGGCCCAAGGCTGGGTTGTGGAGGGGGAAAGAGCCCTGGGGGGAATTTGGTGTACCCCCAGGTGGGGGTGGGATGTTCTTGGGTATGTTCTGGGATCTCTCTCTCTTTTGTCACGGTGCTTGTGGTTTTCTGTGAAACTTTCATTGTGTTTTTTTCCATTTAAGCTTTCCACCATTTTTGCAATCCATTTTGTCTGAGTCTTTGGCCTGTGGTGGGAAAAATTGGTCTCCCAACCCACTACATTTAATGGCGTAGCCAGGGTAGGAGTTGATTGCTGTGGCAAGCTGCAGATCGGATTGCAAAATATGGAGAGTTTAAAGTCAGATCTGGGGTGTTGCTGGTTTGGAAGTTGGCACTCAAGTTTTCTTGCCGGGGCAACTGTGTGAACTTCTATGGACTGCAGAGGGGCACCTGCTGTGTGGCTGATGGCATGGAAGTCCCTCCTGCTGTTTGAAAGCAGCGAGGAGTGGTTCTTTCTGTGACTTTCTGCTCGGGGTAGCTTAAGAATGCAAGACCTGCTTTTTTCCTCCTTGTTCTCTGCGGAGCGGCAAGCAGCAGGGAGTGGAGTGGGGGAGGGGCAGTGGTGAGCAGACTGAAGTTGGACCCGCTGTCACTGCGGGGGAGGGCCACCCGTGGCGACTGGACAAGTGATGGCTCCTGAAACCTGAGAAGGTGAGTGGGGACTTCAGCTGAAAAGCTGTTCTCAAAGGCTCTGGAAACGTGCTCATGGCTTTGGCTGGAAATGCCATTTGGGCGCCTGAAGGGGTGGAGGTGATTTTGATTCTGCTTCTCTTCTGGGAAGAGGGGCCCAGGACAGCTTGTCAGTGTTCAAGGATCACCTCCGTGTCCAGGAGCAAAGTATACCCACAATAAAGAAAGCAGGAAAGAATTTCAGGAGACCTGCCTGGGTGAGAAAGGAGCTCCTGGAGACAATGTCACACAAAGAGAAACTCTACAAGGAGTGTAAGACAGGACAGCTAGAATGGGGGCATATAAGGAAGCTGCCTGAGCAGCAAGAGACCTGGTTAGAAAAGCTAAAGCTCTGTAAGAATTAAATCTAGCCAAGAGAAACAGTAAAAATTTCTATAGGTATATTAATGGTAAAAAGAAGGCTAGGGAAGGTGTGGGCCCCCTCAGAAAGGACACAGGTGAACTGGTGACAAGTGACATGGAGAAGGCTGAGGTTCTCAATGACTTCATTACCTCAGTCTTCACTGGCAAGGGCTCCAGCCACGCTCCCAGAATAATGGAAGGTAATGGCAGGGACTGGAAGAAGGAACTGCCTATTGTAAGCTGAAGATAGGTTTGTGACCATCTGAAGAACCTGGAAGTGTTCAGGTCCGAGGCACCTGATGGGGTACACCCACAAGTGCTGAGAAAACTGACAGATGAGGTTGCTGAACTACTTTCTATTATATTCCAAAAGTCATGGCAGTCTGGGGAAGTCCCCACTGACTGGAAAAGGGGAAACGTAACTCCCATTTTCAAAAAGGGAAAGAGTGATGACCCAGCAAACTATAGGCCAGTAAGTCTTGCCTCTGTGCCCGGTAACATTATGGAGTACATCCTCATGGAGGCACTGCTGAGACAGAAGAATAATGAAGAGGTGTGACCATTTTAGGCTATGCCGTTAAGAAAGGGACAGTTACTGGAACACTCTGGCTGAATGTTTTGGTGTAGTAACTGTCCTGAATGGACAAAAAAGCCTCAAAATGGCTCTGAACCAGACAATGAGGCAGAAGCTAGTAGATCTGCTTCTTTAGGCTTGACTGGACATGTTTCAGAGCCAGAATGAGCCAGGTGGGTGTGCTTTTGGTCACATTTGGAAAGAAGGCTTTCTATAGGTTGCGATACCAGGGTTTTATCCCTAGACTTGTGTTGCTACTGGCCGTTATTTTCTCGGGAAATCTGTAAGTACCAGCCCAAAGGGCCAGAGCGTTGTCTTGCCATTGTCCACGCTCTGGAAGGAACCACAAGCTTCGCTTGGAAGCTGAACTGTGTTCCAGTTTACCCAGACAAGACAGCAAAGACCCCTTGTTATTTTCAGTGTTGTAAAGCCCAGAGGACAGATACGTGTCTTGCCAGGTTGAGAGGCGAAATCCTAGAGGAGCTGAGTCCCCAGGACAGTTTCATTTGATTGGCGCAAGAAGTGAGTGCTGCTGCAAAAAGATTACAGCTGAGAAACCTCCTCTCTACAAAGATTTCAGCTACAAACCCTTTGGGAGCAAATCCTGCCTCAGCAGGCACCAACAGAAAGTGAAACTCTGCTCCTGCAGCTTCCACGTGGTCAGTGCCATTTTGGTTTGCCTAGATCTTAACGTGTGCCATGAAGTATCAGGATCAGTGAGTAATTACAATACCTGATTTTTATAAGCACCTATTGAAGGTTTGTTGCCCTGAGGAATTCTGGGGTTCCCCCCTGCCGTTGTGGGCAACCGCTGGCTGCATTTTCGAGGTTCCTTTTCTTTACAGTTTAAAGTGCTGTTTGTTGTTTCTGGATTTTTGTACATATGAGGTGGTGAGGTATCTGTTCCACACCTCGAACCTGTAAATAGGCTTTATTTAATATTTTTGTGGAATTTTTGTGATTAATAAAATTATTAATATTTTATTAATCACTCCACTTATTGAACATTAGTATATCCTTTTATAGACCAAAACAGTAAGGCAAACTAAGATAATTCTAAACGAATTTCATTGGTAGATTGGTAGAATGCAACTCTAAATTTTACTTCAGTTTGAATCTCAGTCAGTCAGTCTGTTTTCAGTCTGCCTGAGCAGCTGCTGTCTTTCCTCTGTACTGGCTGGAGCTGACCATGAGCTAACAAACTAATGAGATAAGAAACTAATTATTTTTTTCCTTTCCTTAGCACACGATTTTAACTAACAGAATTTCCTCCTTAATAATTACTTCTCTCTCTCTCTAACCCTTTTTGGGAAAAAAGGGAGGAAAAAAGGGAGGAAGGGAGAGAAGGGAGTTTTGGGGGGACCCTCCTCACTGGAATTCTTTTGGCTTAGTAAATATGGAAATGTAACTGCTACCACTCTACTCATCAAGATGCGGCAGTTTAAGATTCCAGTAGGTGAAAGAGGAATTTTAAGTGATGGCTAGGATCCAAAGGTGATTTATTTGGTGTGTGTAATTGGGCTGCTGGTTGTGATTAATGTGTGCTTGTTAGTAGCTCTGATATGGGAGAAGGTATCTAAAACTTGCTTCATTGTCAAGCATAGACCAAAGAGAAGAAAGCATAGCTCTACTTCAACCCCAGAGATTTCTAGTGATGAGGAGAATGGAGAATCTCAATCAGTTAAACATAGAGCTAAACAGGATATAGGAAAGGCTGCTTTGAACAGTGCTGTTGTTGATTCTGGCAATCAGCCAGCGCCAGTGGCAGTGGCAGCTCCTAACATGGTGGCTCCCATGTCCTCGGCAGCCTTTAGAGAAGCAAAGCCATTTCCTTCTTCTTTGGCAGGAATGGAAGCATCCTCTATGGCACCTGGTCCATCTCATAACCTGTCAGCTTCTGTTAAGGCAGCTGTGAATTCAAACACAGGTCTAATTAAGCAAGTAGCAGCTTTAGATAAGAGAGGTGGAAGGCACAGAGCTGATCCAGGAGCTGATGGGGGAGAGCAGTAAGATATCGCTGCTGCTGAGGCAACTTCTGCTAAAAAAGAGCCTGCTGAGGAGGAAGAGAAGGTTTGTCTTAAAGATATAGCTGAGTTATTGAGAACATCACAGGATGGAGATCCATCAGGGCAAATTGCATGTCCTGGTAAGAAAACAGCTAATGGATGTGCTTCTGAGCTTAAAGAGATCTTTAAGAGGCTGGCAGCAGGAGCATGGGGACAACAAATATAGGAACATGAGACAGATGAGGAAGACGAACACATTCAAAACACCTCGGCACCGAGGCAAGAACTTAGACATGTGTGAAATGAGCCAGTTCTAGCCTGGCTTGGTAGATGTTTCGATACAGGTGCACCAGCTCAAATAGTGGGAGACAAGTCAGCATCTCAGCTAGGCACTCTCTCGAAGGATAGTGGAATAGATAGACATGTAGGCAGGCTTCTCAATAAGGTTTCTCTGTGGATACACCTTTTATTGGCAGCTCTCATGAGATACCCATCGCGAAATGATCTTCCATGGAATCCTAAACCCTGGACGACCACAGATGAGGGAATTAAGCGTCTGAGAGAATTTGCTGTCAGAAAGGTACTCTATGGTAACCATGAAACTCTGAATCCTGATGAAATTCCTGTAGGAACCGGTCTTGCTAAAAAGCTCATCAAACTTGCTCCTCCTAATTATGCAACTATTCTGGCAAGCAGAATTGTGGCAAGAAATTATGGTGGAGCTCCTCCTACAGTTGGGCATTTCACTGATCAAATGAGACAATTAGAGGATAGCCTGACATGTGTTTCTTTGGTTTCAGCCATTGAAACTCTGACCATGAGAATTGCATGAAAGAGCTGAAAGATTCTATATCTCAATTGGCATAAAGAGATAATTCCAATTCTTCCTCCAGATGCATACAAGTTTCATCTGTGAGGAATAGATGTCCTCCAAGGAGGTCATTCCAAAACAGATCGAACCAAAACAGACCACCAAGACAATCACATGGGAGTATTTGGATAAATCTGTGTGATCAGTTTGGTGAGAACATGAACAGATGGGGTGGTCCACCAACTTTTAATCTTTTCAGGAGACTGAGGGAACTGCAAAGTGGCAGAACCCGAGGTAGCAATACCAGAAGGGTAGCTGTTACTTTCACAGTTTCCCAGGACAGCTCTCATAGCTCCAACAGTGGCTCCAGTTCTAACCCTGCACACTGTGCTCATTGAACATGTGGGCATATTCCCCATAACTAGGGGTGTCCTGCCTCCTGCCAGGGAGAGGAGAGGGATAACAGAGATAACAGAATCTATTGGGATGTATACATCCAGTGGCCTAGCACTTCACAATTTCAGAAGTACAGGGTCTTGGTTGTCACAAGAACTCATTGCACCATAATGCCATCAAATTTTCTGGGATCAAAGCCTATAACTATTCTGGGAGACACTGGTGGATGTTGAGAGTTAAATAAAGTGGAAGTAGATATAAGTTTGACTGGTAAACACTGGAAGAAGTATACAGTTGTGACCGGACCTGACGCACCTTGCATTTTGGGAATTGATTTTCTGAGAGAAGGGCATTTCAAAGACCCTAGAGGTTAGAAATGGGCTTTTGGAGTAGCATCTGTAGAAGCTGATGGACAAAAACTGACGCTGTCTGTTAGACCTGAGCTTTCTGATGAATCTGCAGTTGTGGGACAACACAAGATACAGGACATTAAATTGCCAGTTGCTTCTCAGACTGTGCATCACAGACAATACAGAACCAACTGTGACTCTTTGTTGCCCATTCAGAATCTGATTCGTCAGTTGGAGAGTCAGAAAGTCATCAGCAAAACTTATTCACCTTTCAACAGTCCAGTGTGGCCTGTGCGAAAGCAGAATGGAGACTGGCGTCTGACAGTCGACTACCGAGCCCTGAATGAAGAAACTCCACCTATGAGTGCAGCAGTACCAGACATGATGGAACTCCAGTAGGAGCTGGAATCCAAAGAGGCCAAATGGTATGCTACCATAGACATTGCTAATGCCTTCTTCTCTATTCCCATAGCAGAGGAATGCAGGCCTCAGTTTGCTTTCACCTGGTGAGGAATCCAGCACACTTTCAACAGATTGCCAATGGGCTGGATCCACAGCTCCAGCATCTGTCATGCAGTGATCCATGATGCTCTGGAGAAAGGTGGTGCTCCAGAACACATCCAGTTCATCGACGATATCGTCGTCTGGGGTAAAACTGCTGACAAAGTCTTCGAGAAAGGTAACAAAATCATTGACATTCTCCTGAGCACAGGTTTTGCCATCAAGCAAGACAAGGTGAAAGGACCTACCAGAGAGATCCAATTTCTGGGAGTGCAGTGGCAGGATGGACATTAACACATTCCAGGGGATGTGGCAAACAGAGTCTCTACCATGGCAAATCCAATGAACAAGCAAGAGACTCTACTTTTCTTGGGGATAGTGGGATTTTGGAGACTACACATTCCTGGATACAGTCAGATTGTGAAACCTCTATATGATGTGACTCTAAAGAGAAACATTTTCCACTGGGGACCTGAACAACAAGCAGCCTTTGATCAGATAAAGCAAGAGGTAGTTCAAGCAATGGGTCTGGGAACTGTCCAATCTGGTCCAGACATTAAGAGCTTTATGTACATGGCTCCAAGTTACAATGATCCATCTTGGTGCTTGTGGCAAAGAGCTCCAGGTGAGACATGTGGACGACCTCTTGGTTTCTGGAGTCGAGGTTACAGAGGTTCAGAGGCTAATTATATTCCAACAGAGAAAGAGATTCTAGCTGCCTATGAAGGAGTTAAAGCAGCTTCTGAAGTAATTGGATCTGAATCACAACTTCTCTTAGCTCCCAGATTACCAGTTTTGAATTGGATGTTCAAAGACAAAGGCTCCACACCATACAATGCCACAGATTTCACATGGTCCAAGTGGATGGCTCTGATAACACAGAGAGCTCGAATGCACTGGTTAGGCCGCACCTTGAGTACTGTGTCCAGTTCTGGGCCCCTCAGTTTAGGAAAGATGTTGTCTTACTGGAGCGTGTCCAGAGAAGGGCAACAAAGTTGGGTGAGGGGTTTGGAAGACAAGCCCTATGAGGAGAGGCTGAGGGAGCTGGGGTTGCTTAGCCTGGAGAGAAGGAGACTGAGGGGTGACCTTATTGCTCTCTACAACTACCTGAAGGGAGGTTGTAGCCAGGCGGAGGTTGGTCTCTTCTCCCAGGCAGCCAGTACCAGAACAAGAGGACACAGTCTCAGGCTGCGCCAGGGCAGGATTAGACTGGAAGTTAGGAAGAAGTTCTATACTAAGAGAGTGATTGCCCACTGGAATCAGCTGCCTGTAGAAGTGGTGGAGTCACCTTCATTGGAGGTGTTCAAGAAGAGGCTTGATGGGGTGCTTGGTGCCAGGGTTTAGTTTTTTGTTGTTTAGGTGGGTTGCATTGTACTGTATTGTACTGTATTGTACTCTTTTGTACTGTATTGTACTGTATGGTACTGTATTGTATTTTAGGTGGGTTGGATGGTTGATGGGTTGGACGTGATGATCTTGAAGGTCTCTTCCAACCTGTTGTATTGTATTGTATTGTATTGTAAAGACCTAGTCTAGTGGAGGTGATCTCAAAGTTGGCCTGAAGGTAGCAACCGTACTAAACCTCCAGAGGAGAGAGTAACTCGTGCTGAGGAAGCTCCTCCTTACAATGACCTTTCTGATGATGAAAAGAAATATGCTTTGTTCACAGACGATTCCTGTCATATTGTCGGGAAGAAGCAAAGGTGGAAGTCTGCAGTGTGGAGTCCAACATGCCGAGTTGCAGAAGCAAAAGATGGAGAAGGAGAATCCAGTCAAATTTGCAGACGTAAAAGCTGTCCAGCTAGCTCTTGACATAGCTGAACGTGAGAGATGGCCAAAGCTTTATCTCTGCACCAACTCGTGGATGGTAGCCAATGCTCTGTGGGGTTGGCTGAAGGACTGGAAAAAGAATGGTTGGCAGAGAAAAAGAAAGCCTATTTGGGCAGCTGACCTGTGGCAGGACATTGCTGATTGAATGGAGAGAATTCCAGTGAAGGCGAGAAACATCGATGCTCACATCCCTAAGAGCAAAGCTACTGAGGAACAGCAACAAAACCATCAGGCAGATCTAGCTGCAAGAGTTTCTCAAGTAGACATGGACTCTGATCTTGATCTCGACTGGAAACACCGAGGTGAGATATTCTTAGCTCGGTGGGCTCATGATTTGTCAGGACATCAAGGCAGAGATGCAACCTACCAGTGGGCTTGTGACAGATCCATAGACATTTCCATGGGTGCTATCACACAAGTCATCCATGACTGTGACATTTGTGCTGCTATTAAGCAGGGAAATACAAGCCCTTATGGTATGGTGACAGATGGTCCAAGTACAAGTATGGTGAAGCTTGGCAGATTGACTACATCACTCTACCGCGTTCTCATTCTGGTAAGCAGTATGTGCTTACTGTGGTACCGGCAAACACTGGATGGTTGGAAACTTATCCAGTTCCACATGCAACTGCATGCAATACCATTCTTGGTCTGGAGAGACAAATCCTGTGGAGATCTGGAACTCCAGAGAGGATTGAGTCAGACAATGGAACTCATTTCAAAAACAACCTTGTAAAGAGCTGGGCAAAAGAGCACGGCATTGAGTGGATATTCCACATCCCCTATTATGCACCAGCTGCAGGGAAGATTGAACGCTACAACGGTTTGTTGAAGACCACTCTTAATGCCATGGGGGGTGGATCTTTGAAAAACTGGGAAAAACATTTAGCACAAGCAACCTGGTTGGTAAATAGTAGAGGTTCAATGAACCGAGCTGGACCTGCACACTCAGATCTGCTACAGAAAGTAGAAGGTCATAGAGTTCCTGTTGTTAAAGCAAAGAATCTGTTAGGTAAAACTGTTTGGGTATTTTCTCCCTCATGAGAGGCTAAACCTGTCTGAGGGTTGGTTTCACCTGAAGGTCCGGGTCACACTTACTGGGTAATGCAAGAGAATGGTGAAATTCAATGTATTCCACAAAGAAATTTAGCTTTAACTGAGAGAGTTTAATTTCAGAGTGTTGTACAGCTACATCGCACCCAAAGGAAGAATCGATGAGGAAACTACGGTACATGAACCCTGAGACCCCTGAGTCAACTGAGAGTCCCTGATTCCCTTTTCTTCACTTCGTCTGCAAAGAGACAAGCTGTTTTCCATTTTCCTGTTTCCTAATTTTCTTGGACTTCTGAATCATCTACTTTTGAGGATAGCTGGAATGGACTATGAACTTTAATTACAAATTGTAGATGTTGTTTTAGATTGGATGGACAGTACGAACAGCCAATGAAATTGTTTAGAAGGGGTGGATTGTGACAGTTTTAGGCTACGCCTTTAAGAAAGAGACACTTACTGGAACACTCTGGCTGAATGTTTTGGTGTGAAAAGGAAAACAAAGATAATTCTAAAGAAATTTCATTGGTAGATTGGTAGAATGCAACTTTAAATTTTAGTTCAGTTTGAATCTCAGTCAGTCAGTCTGTTTTCAGTCTGCCTGAGCAGCTGCTGTCTTTCCTCTGTGCTGGCTGGTGTTGATCTTGAGCTAACGAACTAATGAGACAAGAAACTAATTCTTTTTTTCTTTCCTTAGCACATTCTTTTAACTAACAGAATTTCCTCCTTAATAATTACTTCTCTCTAACCCTTTTTGGGAAAAAAGTGAGGAAGGGAGAGAAGGGAGTTTTGGTAGGACCCTCCTTGCTCGAGGAGGGCAGGATTTCTGTGTTATGTTCTTTGCTGTTTATTTTTGTATATATTGTAAATACTGTATATTGTGTATATATTCACTGCACTTCATCCTGCTTGTAAAATATAGCTCTTCCATTGTTGCTTCTCTGACTGAGTTAGCTGTGGTTTTGGGGGGGGGCTCACCACTACATAATTGGATTGGATACAATCAACATGGCTTCTCAAAAGGGCAAATCCTCCCTGACAAAGCTGATGGCCTTTTATGACAAGGTCACAACATTAATAGATGAAGGCTGAGCAACAGATGTCATTTACCTGGACCTAAGCAAAGCCTTCAAACACACACAGCAAAGCCATCCCACACCACATCCTGGTCTCCAAGCTCATGCCGTATGGATTTGATGGATGGACCATTCAGTGAAAAAAGAACTGTCTTGATGGCCACACCCAAAGGGTGGCTGTCAGTGGATCCATGTCCAAGTGGAGGCCAGTGACAAGTGGAGTCCCTCAGGGATCAGTACTGGGATGAGTTTTGTTTAACATCTTTGTTGGTGACATGGACAGCGGCATTAAGTGCACTCTCAGCAAGTTTGCTGAGGACACCAAGCTGTGTGGTGCAGCAGACATGCTGGAGGGAAAAGGATGCCATCCAGAGGGACTTTGACAGGCTGGAGAGGTGGACCCATGACAACCTCATGAAGCTCAGCAAGACCAAATGTAAAGTCCTGCATCTGGGTCAGGGAAATCCCAAGCACTGATATAGGCTGGGCAGTGCCTGGATTGAGAGCAGCCCTGAAGAAAAGGTCTTGGGTGTGCTGGTTGATGAGAAGCTCAACATGAGCCACCAGTGTGCACTTGCAGCCCAGAAAGCAAATCACATCCTGGGCTGCATCAAGAGAAGCATAGCCAGCAGATCAAGAGATGTGATTCTCCCTCTCTACTCTGCTCTAGTGAGACCCCACCCGGAGTACTGTGTCCAGTTCTGGAGGCCCTATTATAGGAAGGATCAGGAGGTACTGGAACATGTCCAGAGGAGGGCCACAAGGATAATTAGAGAGCTAGAGCACCTCTCCTATGAGGACAGACTGAGGGAGTTGGGGCTATTCAGTCTGGAGCAGAGAAGGCTCTCAGGAAACCTTCTTGTGGCCTTCTAGTATCTTAAGGGGCCATACATAAAGGCTGTGGAGAGACTTTTTAGGGTGTCAGGTAATGATAGAAATGGAACAAAAATAGAAATGGGTAGCTTCAGATTGGATGTTAGGAAGAAATTCTGCACCATGACGGGGTGCTGAGACTTTGCAGCAGGCTGCCCAGGGAGGTGGTAGAAGCCCCATCCCTGGAGATTTTTAAGGCCAGGCTGGATGTGGCTCTGAGCAACTTGATGTAGTGTAAAATGTCCCTGTGCATAGCAGTGGGGTTGGTAATAGATGATCTTTAAGGTCCCTTCAATTCCATGATTCTACTATCTTTGCAATACAATGCAAAGATTACTACGCATTCAGAGGAAAATTTAAAGATCAACTGTCCTTCCGTAATATTCCTCTTCTACTATTATGTTAAATAAAAATCTCTCTTCCTGGTGCTTTCAAGAAGACGCTGTCCCTCTCTGAATGAATTTGAAGAACTAGCTTTTCAGATCATTTGATTAAAGTGAAAATATTCCTCAGAACATGGGAATAGCATGAAATTGTTCAGGCTTAAACTTTTCAACATGAGAACTCAGTCCTTACAGTACTAAAATTGGCAACACTTTTTGCCACACTGGGTTTCCACATGAAAATAAAAATCATGTGCATACACTCACACATATATTTACACAGACCATTTCTTTTTCTGATAGAAGTCACTGCCTTATGATGTATGTTTTGTTTACACCACAAGGACTGATGTGTATAGCAATTATGCTCTGTAACACAAGTCAGGCTCTGACTTAATTTCTTGATATATTTCAGAGACACAGACATATAATCTAAACCAGCCTATAGTCAATACAAAATTGCCCATATGTCCTTCCCCTTTGAACCACTGCTGGAGTCTCTCCAAAGCATGCAATCCCAGTCTGAACATTTATGCTGTAAATTGGTATATAAACCAGTCCTGTCATGTAACTTGTTGCAGTGTGTACTTCTTGTTTGTGGACTTTCCTCAGAAATGTAAACAACACTCAGCCATGTGTAAGTTAAAAGCTGCAGACTCCTCGTCAGGACAGAGGAAAGAGGTATGACAAAGATAAGCAAAGAAAATAATGAATCTACAGGAGAACCAAAGTCCTCATGGAGCCTTCTAGTTCATAATAAAAGTCTTTCTTCCATGTAATTCCATCTTTTCCTAATATTTTCTATCAGAATGTGGATACACTGCATTTTGTTTAATTGAAAAGACAATTTATAAACATAATTTGAAAAGGTATAAATTATCTATTAAATCTTACTTCTTTCAATTTTTAAAGTAGTTTCTACAGACCCAAGTTTTGATGTAAACCAAAAGCTGTTTATTTAAGAAGTAAAAGTAGTTAGCTAGTGGGGGTGAGGTTTTGTTAATTTTTCATCGCTTACATTAATCACTAAATAATTTGGAATAGAATCTTCTAGTTACATTCTCAAACAGAATGTTTGGGGAAAAAAAGATGGCAGCTTTCATCAGCAAAGAGCTCTGACTATTTCTAGCTGCCAAAGAGCTTTGGGGCTGTTCAGTTTGGAGAAGAGAAGGCTCCGAGGTGACCTCATTGTGGCCTTCCAGTATCTGAAGGGGGCCTACAAGAAGGCTGGGGAGGGACTTTTCAGGCTATCAGGTAGTGATAGGACTAGGGGGAATGGAATGAAGCTGGAGGTGGGGAGATTCAGGCTAGGTGTGAGGAGGAAGTTCTTCACCGTGAGGGTGGTGAGGCCCTGGAATGGGTTGTGCAGGGAGGTGGTTGAGGCCCCATCCCTTGAGGTGTTTAAGACCAGGCTCTGGCCAGCCTGATCTAGTGTAGAGTGTCCCTGCCCATGGCAGGGGGCTTGGAACTAGATGATCCTTGTGGTCCCTTCCAACCCTAACTGAAACTATGAAACTATGAAACTAAGAATACCCTTGCAGAAGGCGGTTAATTTTTTTTTAATGTGCTTTCATTAATGGTTTGGGGTGAAATAAAGACACTTTTATGGGGATTATCTTACAAAGAGTATAGAGTACAGCAGCTTAAAAAAGCCAAATGACTAAAACTGTTTCCTTAAAAGCTAATTTTAGCAGCTGAAAAATGTATTGGTGCTGCTAGGATATTTTAACATCAAAGAAAGGCTATGAATATTTACACTTGTAGTATATGAGAGAACATTATTGCTGCTAACCTAGGACTTCAGTTACAGCTTCCATTCATATCTCTTTGGCATTCAAAAATATACCATATAATAAACCCACAACAGCACTGTCCTGAGAGCATGCTGTCATAGCTGAAAGCTTTTAAAACATGCACTGGTATCACATAGAACAGTTTGAATCTAAGAGATGTTTTATAGGGTTACATGAAAACATTTAGCTTGTGTAATGAACAACAATAGAAGCAGCAATCAAAGAAAATCTTGATTGTCAACAATGAGAAATAATGTCTCTTAGCAACCAAGTTTCAATTACTCTTTGTTTGCTAACAAGCTGCAAGATATTTAAGGCTGGTAGCTTTATTCCAGTAAGTAATGCACTATCAAAACCATGATAAAAAGCTCCTGTTTTAAGCAGTTCCAGTTTCAAGTCAAACATCATGCAATGTATGTTATTACTGTTTTAGAACTAATTTACCTTGAATAAGCTGTAACTATGATTTGTTATTGTCATGCAGTAAATGGAGTTATAATGTGTAATAGTTATTTGTTTAAATAATAGAATCATTGGCATGCAGATGATAATCCAAGTAAGAAAAAAATTATTACCATTAATAATAAGATTAAACAAAATGGTATCCAAGAATAGATCCCAGGAGGACCCTTCAGCTATTTTAGGTGAAGCAGAAATAATATTACTAATTAAGACAGAACTCTGGCTGACATACAGTTGCAAACACTGCTTGCTAGTGAAAAAATGAGACTTCAATTCACTGTGCCTGTGGCTGTTACCCAGTCTCTGAGAGTAGTTAGCATAATTATATGTCTTGCATGTCACCATGACCAGAATATTGAAATTGTATAGTTTTTGAAAGCAATGCAGGTGTTTCCTCCCCCCCTAAATTTCTTCCTTCCTTCTGCCAAAAGAGGTTTTAACCAAATATTCAAGCAGGTGGTTGTTCTTCCAGTAGAGCGGATGGATAGAGACACAGGTAGCTAAGCCTGAAACCAGCTGATCCATGTACTCCATCTGCTATGCCTGTGTTACAGAAAAGTAGGGGTTCTTACTCCTCTCTTGTTCTTGAGCAGCACAGGTTTTTATTCAGAGAATCAAATAATGTTAGGGGTTGAAAGGGGCCTTGAAAGGTCCTCTAGTCCAGCCCCTATGCCAGAGCAGGATCACCTAGAGTAGATCATACAGGAATGCATCCAGGAGGGTTTTAAATATCTCCAGAGCAGGAGACTCCACTGTCACCCCGAGCAGCCTATTCTAGTGCTCCATCACCCTCAGAACAAAAAGAAAATTCCTCATGTTTACATGGAACTTCCTATGCCTCAACTTCCCCCAACTGCCCCTTGTCCTGTCTTTGGGCATCACCAAGTAAAGCCTGACTCCATCCTCTTGGTACTCACCCTTTACATATTTATAAACAATGAGGTCATCCCTTAGTCTCCTCTTCTCTGAGCTAAAGAGACCCAGCTCCCTCAGTCTCTCCTCGTAAAGAAGATGTTCTTAATAATTTTTCTGGCTCTGTGCTGGACTCTTTCAAGTTCCCTGAGGCTCTTCTTAAACTGAGGGGCCCAGAACTGGACACAATATTCCAGATGTGGACTTGTCAGAGCACAGTAGAAGGGGAGGAGTACCTCTCTCAACCTACTAACCACACATTTTCTAATACACCCCAGAATGGCATTGGCCTTCTTGGCCACAAGAGAACATTGCTGGCTCATGGCTGTCCTTTCGTCCACTAGGACCTCCAAGTCCCTTTCCTTTTCAGAAGTCAAATATTTGAGCAGCACTGTGTAAGGATTCAGAAGACTTTCTACAAGGGCTTGTAGTGACAGGATGTGGAGGAATGGCTTTAAGGTGGAAGAGGGTAGATTTATGCTTTACAGTGAGGTTGGTGAGACACTGGAACAGGTTGCTCATGTTGAATGGAACCTTAAGCAACCTGGTCTATTAGAAGGTGTCTTTGCCCATGGCAGGGATGTTGGAACAGATATCTTTAAGGTCCCTTCCAATTCAGACCATTCTATGATTCTGTGAAGAGCAGCAGAATTCAGACTATAAAGAAATGCTTGTATTAGATAGTGTGCAGGTTAAGACATTCAAGGCACAGGCCCAAACCAGTTTGATAGTTCCCAAACAAACCCATGTTAGTAGAGGAAGGGCATTGGCACAATATGAGTCCTGGTGAGGGTAAAGGACAAGACCTGACTCCACATATGGCAGAGGCCTTGTACCAGGGACAACCCAAGGCATTATTTCCCTATGTGTGCTGTAATGCCCCAGCCCCACTGCTGGCCTCCCATTCTTTCTGCCCTCAGTGCCCCCAGATGGGTAATTTCTTTTTTCAGTTCTTCAAAGCTTCTCCTCTGTAATCTGAAGATATAATAATTTCTTTTGCTGACATTTTCACATGTTGTTGGGACACAGGGCTTCATTAGAGCTATCAAAGATACATGCCCTATACTAGCACGTTGAGAAAACTGTCAACAGTGAACTTCAACCTCTTCACCTCATATTTTTATACTACAAATTAAGTTAGAGCTTATTCTAGTCAAAGAAAAACTAAGATAATCTCAGTCAAAAATTATTTGGATTGAAAACTCTTCTTGCCCCTAATGTATAATGAAATTATTGTTTCAGGGTTTTAGATTTTTTACCCCAATAAGAACAAAATAAATAAAGTTATAGTACTTTGTGTATTGGTTACTTTTTAGACTTTGTTAAGCTCCCCTTTCAAAATTGCATTAAAATTACTTTAAATAATTTTAAGTATCTGTATGCATTCCCAGTGTACAAGATGACTTCATGCTTCTTCCAACATACAATAGAGAGAAGACCATTTTACAATCTCTTTTATTTTTTCTGTTCACATGCCTCAGTAGTTAACAATTCTAACATGTTCATTTAATCCTTTGTTTGAGAGGAATTTATGAAGATTCTTTAATAGCAACACTTCAAGATTTTGGTTGGCCCAAAGGACTGTTAATGGGCTGAAATGCCTTCCACGTAAACCATCTAACAAGGAATGATATGTTAGGAGTTGTGAGGACTCAGACAACCAATATTTAACAATGTTAGTACCATGCACCGACTATTGTTATAAGCTGTTTGTCATAGTAAAACAAAATTTTCTGAGAGTGTTTTCAAGGGTATTTTTCCTACATGAAACCTCAGGAAAAAGCAAGATCTCTGACCATGTACTGACGCAAAATAAAAACTGACTGGAGGCAATGAATTTCCAAACCACTCTCTGTGCCATCATCAAATATGATTGAATTCATGATGTTGATTCAGACACTTGCTGTTTCTCACATAGAGTAAGATACTATACATATTTCCAATGGAGAGCTACCAGCATGACTGAGGGACTGGAGTACATGCCCTTATGAGGAGAGGCTGAGAGACCTGGGGCTTTTTAATCTAGAGAAGAGAAGACTGAGAGGGGATTTAATAAATGTTTATAAATATCTGAGGGCTGGGTGTCAAGAGGGAGAGGACAGGTTCTGCTCTGTTGCACCCAGTGATAGGACGAGGAGCAATGGATATAAAGTACAGCACAAAAGGTTCCACCTCAACATAAAGAGGAAATTCTTCACTGTGAGGGTCACAGAGCACTGGAACAGGTTCCCCAGAGTGGTGGTGGAGTCCTCCTCTGGAAACTTTCAAGGCCTATCTGGATGCATTCCTGTGCCACCTGTAGTAGATTCTATGGTCCTGCTCTGGCAGTGGGGTTGGACTCGACAATCTTCGGAGGTCCCTTCCAAACCCTAACATCCTGTGATCATCCTGTGTGATCCTGTGATTTCCAGACTTGAAAAGAAATGCTACTTCCATGCTCCTTCTCAGAAATTACAAAGATCTAAGGTTTAGCTCACAGACTACTAACTTCTGTATTAGCACAATCTCTTACCTTGAATCTGCAATTTGTTGTCTGGACTAATACTGTTTAAGAAAGCATAAAGACTGCTTTTCAGTTTAATAGGATTTTGGATCAGAAGCTGAAGAGCTAAGGATCCCTACTATCTAAACCACGCTGATCATTCTTTGCTCTTTGTACTGACTCTTGCTGCATTATTTTTGTTTAACTCACCTTCTATGTCTTTTAGCTGTTCTCTTAACACTGTAGGGGGTCTTGAACTTTTGACAAAGAATGGGACATGCTAAGCTAGGATTAATTACTTTATTGATGTCACTTCAGCTTTCAGCCCACTTTTAACCAAGCTTCTGCTTGAAACAGTAGGTCATTCATAACACATTATGCAAATGTTAAAACTAATCTTTTGCATAATACATAAGAGCTCAGTTTGTGCATTAACTAATTTATCTGACTACACAGGAGTTATGAATGCTGATTTTTATTAAGCCCTTCATTAAGTCAAAATGTAGCTGAAGTGTGTGCATATATATATATTTATATAGTCACAAAATGAAATTACCTCAAAGGTAGAAACAATCACTTAAAACATGTTCTTTTCCAATTCCACTAGTAAACAAGGACTCTTTTCATCATAATCTGGAAGAAAAATAGATTCCCCTTTGCAATAAGTAGATAAATGAATGAAGATATGCATATGATTTCAAGAAGTTCTAAAATGAAGTTTGTATAAGATGCAAACAATGCAGATTATTAGATCACATACAACCCTTTCCTTGATTAAGTCACTGCAAATTGTATAAAACCTCATCCATCTCATCTGTTGGGATGTTTAAGCATGTGTGGTGGGTTGAAAATTCTCCCCAACATTAAACTACCACAGCATGAGAGAAGTAGAGGAAATTATGGTGGACTTCTGAAATGTGTATATTTAGACTTCTGGGGGGGGGGGGAACACACACAGGAAAAAACCCAAACCCCAACAAACCACCACACCAACATATTATTTAAATATATAATAAACAACAAATGAATAAATAATAAATTAATAGATAAAAAAATTACTATTTCTACTGCACTATAAACAAATGCGGATATTACCCTACCTACAACTCTGCGCCCATAGTTGTTTTAATTGTTGGATTGCTATTCTATTGATCCTGATGGAGAGAGCATTTCAAGTTTCATAGCAGGTGGAGGACTGTACTGCACTGTGCTGTACTGTGCTACACAAATTGTGTGGCCTTCAAGGATAACCTGGGCTGCACAAAGTTCCTTACCAGTAGCATAATCTCCACCAGTGCATTGCAGGAGAGAAGCCTGTATACAGCTTGCATTGGTTGCTGCCTGTTGTGCCTCTTTATGGCCTTTCCTTTATCTCAAAGGACATCAAGAAGCTCTTATAAGAACATTCTTTAGGAATAGAGTTGTTTTCTTGTGAGAAAATCATATGAACAAAAGGCAGACCTGTTCACAGACAGAATCTTCTCTGCACAGCATGCTGTACAAAAATCTGTCTGGGCTTCCACCAATGTTGTATGAATTCAGTCTAGCAACTGAATTGACTTCAGATTTTCTGGGTGTCCATATTCCTCCTCTTATTAAAGCAGTTATGTTATTAAGACATTTGTTGCTGGGCTTTTCTTAATGAGATCCAGAAACAGACCTGCACTGGCTTTCTATCACCTTGCTGCTCCCAGCATCCAATGCAGAACAGCTGTTGTTGTTGAAGACCTTTGATCTTTCACTACATTGCACTTTACTTACAGGAGGCAGTTTACCAAGGCCACATGCAAAAAACCCCACCAACTTCCAGATAATTCATGATACTTGTTCCAGACATGATCAAAACCAATTACTCTAAATCATAGTTATAACACTGACATTTTAAATAATAATTAAAAAAAATAGACCCAAAATATTGTCACCATCTGCTTTCCCTTTCTATTTAGTCTCCTCCCTTTTCATGTAAAATAAATTAACATTTTTTCTATATGTATTTTTCTGGGAAAGAGCTGAGCCTCCCATTAAGATGTAGACTGACACTGCAGACACTTTGCCGAGAGCCTAAAAGGTCAACTGGCTTTGAGAGAGGTGATGCTCCCCTTTACTTTCAACAGTAGTATCTAACAGCCTGCAACAGATAGGGAAAGAAGAGAGGGATGTCATCTATCCTTCTGACTCCTGCAAGTTCCTATATGCAGCTTATTAAAATTAATGACTGATTTCCACATGTCCTGCATAAGAATAGATCACTCTTCTACTATCTAGGTAAATAAAAAGCACCACATTTTTATTACGATACTCTGTGTGCAAAGAGCTCTGGGATTTGGCCACATGCCACATTTTATGGCAGAATGTTTATTAAATTATTAATTAAATTATTCTCAAAAATGTATTTTAACTGTAAAACATTTTTAAGTTTTGAAAACATAATAATGTTGATTTAATAATCCTCTAATCTTATACATAACTTTGTCTGGACATTTTCTCAAATATGCCTCATAAATTGTAATTTATTGTACATTATAGAAACACTAAAAAAAAAACTCTTCATAAGAATTTTATCCATTTAGTTTTTTTTTTTCTTTTGGAGCTAATATGGAAGTGTAAAAATTTCACACACAATCTCTGATCAGATGGCCTCAAATTCAGTCCACCATCAAGAAAATCTGTCAGAGTTAACAGCTAAAAGTTTTATTCAGCTTGAGCCAGGAAGCTGGTCCTAACAACTAACATAGGAAATCAATAAAACATAAAGGTAGCACAATTCTTTCAGGCCTTCAGAAACACCATTGCAGTTTAAACAATTTTTTTAAATGAGTTTTGCATCAGTTTCTATGAGGTCTGTTAAGTAAGCATGTGTCCCTGGAATAATTAAAAATCTGCTGCAGCAAAAAAAAAAAGAAAGAAATAATTTGTGCTCTATGAGGGAGAGACATCGCTACTGTGTCAGCAACAACTATGTCACATCAGTCAAATAACTTATTAAAAATATTTCCCTATTTGTAGTTGTAGTGTTTGTGCAATTATTCTAGTATTTGTTTTATTCTACATGTATCACATCATTTAAAGAGCTCCAGTAGAAGCCATGGCAAGTGTCAGTGTATGCGAAATGCAACACTACAGCAGAGATAGACTAGTCAGCAAATTGTCACAAATTAGCCATCCCCTGAAGGGATGTTAGGGCAAACGATTCTTAACAGTGACGACCACACTTGAGAGTAAATAGTGTTCATGATGAGTCTGGAATCTCTCATACAATTTCACATTATTTTAAGCCATCATGCATTCACTTATATTCACACTGAATCTGTCTTTAGTAATTTTTCTTCCATCTCTATGTTTGACAGTATATAACAGCATACGATCTAATTCACAGACTCCTGCTTCCTGAAGTTAACTTACTCTTTGTACTAGGAGAGTGACAGTAGGATTATTGGGACAACAAGTTCAGGAAGAGGAGGCAGAGGATGAGACAGATGATATTCAGCTCTGTTTGGCCCCCCGGGAAGAGCTTCAGCACGTGCAGAAGGATTATATCAGAACAGATAATGAGCCAATTCTAGCTTAGCTTAGTAGACATTACGATACAGGTGCTCCAGCTCTGATGGTTAGAGACAAGTCAGCAGCTCGACTAGGAACTCTCTCAAAGGATAATGGAATAGATAGACATCTCGGTAACGTTACACTGTGGATACACCTTTTAATGGCAGCTCTCATGAGATATCCTTCACGAGATGATCTTACATGGAATCCTAAACCCTGGACTACCACAGATGAGGGAATTAAGCATCTGAGAGAATTTGCTGTCAGAAAGGTACTCTATGGTGGCCATGAAACTCTGAATCCTGATGAAATTCCTGTAGGAACTGGTCTTGCTAAAAAAGCTCATCAAACTTGCCCCTCCTAATTATGCAACTATTCTGGCAAGAAGAATTGTGGCAAGAAATTATGGCGGAGCTCCTCCTATGGTTGGCCAATTCATTGATCAAATGAGATAATTGGAGGATAGCCTGACACGTGTTTCTTTGGTTTCAGCCATTGAAACTCTGTCTGGAAAAATTGAGAATTGCATGAAAGAGCTGAAGGATGAATTTAAAAATACCATATCCCAATTGACACAAAGAGATAATTCCAATTCTTCCCTCCAGATGGATACAAGTTTAATCTGTGAGGAATAGAAGTCGTCCAAGGAGGTCATTCCAAAACAGATCGAACCAAAACAGACCACCAAGGCAATCACATGGGAGTATTTGGATAAATCTGCGTGATCAGTTTGGTGAGAACATGAACAGATGGGGTGGTCAACCTTTTATAATCTTTTCAGGAGACTGAGGGAACTGCAAAGTGGCAGAACCCGAGGTAGCAATACCAGAAGGGTAGCTGTTACTTCCACAGTTTCCCAGGACAGCTCTCATAGCTCCAACAGTGGCTCCAGTTCTAACACAGTACACTGTGCTCATTGAACATTTGGGCATATTCCCCATAACTAGGGGTGCCCTGCCTCCTGCCAGGGAGAGGAGAGGGATAACAGAGACAACAGAATCTATTGAGATGTGTACATTCAGTGGCCTAGCACTTCACAATTTCAGAAGTACAGGGCCTTGGTTGACCCAGGAGCTCATTGCACCATAATGCCATCAAATTATCAGGGATCAGAGGCTATAACTATTCTGGGAGACACTGGTGGATGTTGAGAGTTAAATAAGCTGGAGGTTGATATACGTTTAACTGGTAAAAGGTGGAGGAAGCATACAGTTGTGACCGGACCTGACGCACCTTGCATTTTGGGAATTGATTTTCTGAGAGAAGGGCATTTCAAAGACCCTAGAGGTTAGAAATGGGCTTTTGGAGTAGCATCTGTAGAAGCTGATGGACAAAAAATGATGCTGTCTGTTAGACCTGAGCTTTCAGATGAATATGCAGTTGTGGGACAGCACAAGATCCAGGACATTAAATTGCCGGTTGCTTCTCAGACTGTGCATCACAGACAATACAGAACCAACCGTGACTCTTTGTTGCCCATTCAGAATCTGATTCATCAGTTGGAGAGTCAGAAAGTCATCAGCAAAACTCATTCCCCTTTCAGCAGTCCAGTGTCTCCTGTGCGAAAGCAGAATGGAGACTGGCGTCTGACAGTCGACTACCGAGCCCTGAATGAAGAAACTCCACCTATGAGTGCAGCAGTACCAGACATGATGGAACTCCAGTAGGAGCTGGAATCCAAAGAGGCCAAATGGTATGCTACCACAGACATTGCTAATGCCTTCTTCTCTATTCCCATAGCAGAGGAATGCAGGCCTCAGTTTGCTTTCACCTGGTGAGGAATCCAGCACACTTTCAACAGATTGCCAATGGGCTGGATCCACAGCTCCAGCATCTGTCATGCAGTGATCCATGATGCTCTGGAGAAGGGTGGTGCTCCAGAACACATCCAGTTCATCGACGATATCATCGTCTGGGGTAAAACTGCTGACAAAGTCTTCGAGAAAGGTAACAAAATCATTGACATTCTCCTGAGCGCAGGTTTTGCCATCAAGCGAGACAAGGTGAAAGGACCTACCAGAGAGATTCAGTTTCTGGGAGTGCGGTGGCAGGATGGATGCCGACACATTCCAGTGGATTTGGCAAACAGAGTCTCTACCATGGCAAATCCCATTGGGGATAGTGGGATTTTGGAGACTACACATTCCTGGATACAGTCAGATTGTGAAACCTCTGTATGATGTGACTCGAAAGAGAAAGAGTTTCCACTGGAGACCTGAACAACAAGCAGCTTTTCACCAGACAAAGCAAGAGGTAGTTCAAGCAATGGGTCTGGGACCTGTCCGAGATGGTCCAGACATTAAGAACATTTTGTACACGGCTGCAAGTGACAATGGTCCAACCT
Source organism: Colaptes auratus (assembly GCA_015227895.2). Classification (NCBI taxonomy): domain Eukaryota; kingdom Metazoa; phylum Chordata; class Aves; order Piciformes; family Picidae; genus Colaptes; species Colaptes auratus. The sequence goes on along the minus strand of CM026897.1, from coordinate 79,467,332 downwards.
GGTGCTTGTGGCAAAGAGCTCCACGTGAGACATGTGGACGACCTCTTGGTTTTTGGAGTCAAGGTTACAGAGGTTCAGAGGCTAATTATACTCCAACAGAGAAAGAGATTCTAGCTGCCTGTGAAGGAGTTAAAGCAGCTTCTGAAGTAATTGGATCTGAATCACAACTTCTTTTAGCTCCCAGATTACCAGTTTTGAATTGGATGTTCAAAGGCAAAGGTTCCACACCACATCATGCAACAGACTATACATGGTCTAAATGGATGGCTCTGATAACACAGAGAGCTCGAATGCGAAATCTTGAAAGACCTGGTCTAGTGGAGGTGATCTCAAGTTGGCCTGAAGGTAGCAACCGTACTAAACCTCCAGAGGAGAGAGTAACTCGTGCTGAGGAAGCTCCTCTTTACAATGACCTTTCTGATGATGAAAAGAAATATGCTTTGTTCACAGATGGTTCCTGTCGTCTTGTCGGGAACAAGCAAAGGTGGAAGTCTGCAGTGTGGAGTCCAACACGCCGAGTTGCAGAGGCAAAGGATGGAGAAGGAGAATCCAGTCAATTCGCAGAGGTAAAAGCTGTCCAGCTAGCTCTTGACGTAGCTGAACATGAGAGATGGCCAAAGCTTTATCTCTACACCGACTCGCCGATGGTAGCCAATGCTCTGTGGGGTTGGCTGAAGGACTGGAAAAAGAATGGTTGGCAGAGAAATGGAAAGCCCATTTGGGCATCTGACCTGTGGCAGGACATTGCTGATCTAATGGAGAGAATTCCAGTGAAGACGAGACACATTGATGCTCTCATTCCTAAGAGCAAAGCTACTGAGGAACAGCAACACAACCATCAGGCAGGTTCAGCTGCAAGAGTTTCTCAAGTAGACATGGACTCTGATCTTGATCTCGACTGGAAACACCGAGGTGAGATATTCTTAGCTCGGTGGGCTCATGATTTGTCAGGACATCAAGGCAGAGATGCAACCTACTCTACCACGTTCTTGTCTTGGTAAGCAATATGTGCTTACTATGGTAGAGGCAAACACTGGATGGTTGGAAAACTTATCCAGTTCCACATGCATCTGCACACAACACCTTTCTCAGTCTGGAGAGACAAATTCTGTGGAGACATGGAACTCCAGAGAGGATTGAGTCAGACAACGGTACTCATTTCAAAAACAACCTCATAAAAAACTGGGCCAAAGAGCACGGCATTGAGTGGATATTCCACATTCCCTACTATGCACCAGCTGCAGGAAAGATTGAAGGCTACAACGGTTTGCTGAAGACCACTCTTAAAGCCATGGGGGGTGGGTCTTTGAAAAACTGGGAGAAACATTTAGCACAAGCAACCTGGCTGGTAAATAGTAAAGGTTCAGTGAATCGAGCTGAACCTGCACACTCTGTTTCACACACACTGTGTGAAACCTACACACAGATTTGCTACAAAAAGTAGAAGGTGATAGAGTTCCTGTTGTTAGAGAAAAGAATCTGTTAGACAAGACTGTTTGGGTATTTTCTCCTTCAGGAGAGGCCAAGCCTATCCAAGGGGTGGTTTCTGCTGAAGGTCCTTGGCACACTTACTGGGTAATGGAAAGGGAATGGTGAAAAAACTGGGAGAAACATTTAGCACAAGCAACCTGGATGGTAAATAGTAGAGGTTCAGTGAAGTGAGCTGGGCCGGCACACTCAGATCTGCTACAGAAAGTAGAAGCTGATAGAGTTCTTGTTGTTAGAGAAAAGAATCTGTTAGGTAGAACTGTTTGGGTATTTTCTCCCTCAGGAGAGGCTAAACCTGTCTGAGGGGTGGTTTCAGCTGAAGGTCTGGGTCACACTTATTGGGTAATGCAAGAGAATGGTGAAATTCAGTGTATTCCACAAAGAAATTTAACTTTAGGTGAAAGAGTTTAATTTCAGAATGTTGTACAGATACATCATGCCCAAAGGAAGAATACATTAGGAAATCTACAGTGCATGAACCCTGAGAACCCTGAGAGCCCTGAGTCAACTGAGAGTCCCTGTTTCCCTGTTTCCCTGTTTTCCTTTTCTTCGCTTTGTCTGCAAAGAGACAAACTGTTTTCCATTTTTTCTTGTTTCCTGATTTTCTTGGACTTCTGAATCATCTACATCTGAGGATAGTCGGAATGGACTATGAACTTTACTTACAAACTGTAGATATTGTTTTAGATTGGATGGACTCTTGGTCTCTTTAGATTGGATGGACTCTTGGTCTCTTTTCCCAGGCAGGCAACACCAGAACAAGAGGACACAGTCTCAGGCTGCGCCACGGGAGGTTTAGACTGGATGTTAGGAGGAAGTTCTATACAGAGAGAGTGATTGCCCATTGGAATGTTCTGCTCAGGGAGGTGTGGAGTCACCATCATTGGAGGTGTTCAGGAGGAGACTTGATGGGGTACTTGGTGCCATGATCTAGTTGTTTAGGTGGGTTGGATCGGTTGATAGGTTGGACACGATGATCTTGAAGGTCTCTTCCAACCTGGATTTATTGTATTGTATTGTATTGACATTACGAACAGCCAATGAAATTGTTTAGAAGGGGGTGGATTGTGATCATTTTAGACTGTGCCTTTAAGAAAGGTACAGTTGCTGGAACACTCTGGCTGAATATTTTGGAATAATAACAAAAACATTCAGATATTCCAAACGAATTTCATTGGTAGATTGGTAGAATGCAACTTTAAGTTTTAGTTCAGTTTGAGTCTCAGTCTCAGTCAGTTCTCTCTGTTCCTGTTGGCCTGTCTGTTTCTGTCTCTCTCTGAGCTACAGCTGCTGGATGGAGTCTACCTTGAATTAACAAAGCTAACCAGATAAGAAAACTAATTCTTGCATACGCTTTGAGCTAACAGAATTACCTCCTTAATTACCCTTTTCTCTCTCTCTAACTCTTTTTGGGAAAAAAGGAACATAAGGAGGTAGAGGGGGTACAGGAGGGGCTACCCTCCTGGCTGAAGGAGGGAAAAGGTCTTCTGTATTACGTTCATTGCTGTATATTTCTGTATATATTGTAAATACTGTATATTGTGTACATATTCACTTCATTCAACATGGATTTAGGAAGGGCAGGTCCTGCCTTGCCAACCTGATCTCCTTCTATGATCAGGTGACCCACCTGGTGGATGTGGGGAGGCCTGTGGGTGTGGTCTACCTGGACTTCAGCAAGGCCTTTGACACCGTCCCCGACAGCAAACTGTTGGCTAAGCTGGCAGCTCATGGCTTGGACAGCAACACTCTGTGCTGGGTTAGGAACTGGCTGGAGGGCTGGGCCCAGAGAGTGGTGGTGAATGGTGCCACCTCCAGCTGGAGGCCAGTCACCAGTGGCGTCCCCCAGGGATCAGTGCTGGGCCCCATCCTCTTCAATGTCTTCACTGATGATCTGGATGAGGGGATTGAGACAGTCATCAGCAAATTTGCAGATGACACCAAGGTGGGAGCAGATGTTGGTCAGTTAGAGGGTCAAAGGGCCCTGCAGAGGGACCTCGACCAACTGGACAGATGGGTGGAGTCCAATGGGATGCCATTCAACAAGCCCAAGTGCTGGGTGCTGCACTTTGGCCACAACAACCCCATGCAGAGCTACAGGCTGGGGTCGGAGTGGCTGGAGAGCTCCCAAACAGAGAGGGACATGGGGATGCTGATCAACATCTGCTTGAACATGAGCCAGCAGTGTGCCCAGATGGCCAACGGCATCCTGGCCTGCATTAGGAATGGTGTGGCCAGCAGGAGCAGGGAGGTCATTGTGCCCCTGTACTCTGCATTGGTTAGGCCACACCTTGAGTCCTTTGTCTGGTTCTGGGCGCCTCAGTTTAAGAAGGACATCAAGACACTTGAATGTGTCCAGAGAAGGTCAACAAGGCTGGTGAGAGGCCTTGAGCACGAGCCCTATGAGGAGAGGCTGAGGGAGCTGGGGTTGTTTAGCCTGGAGAAGAGGAGGCTCAGGGGAGACCTCATTGCTCTCTACAACTACCTGAAGGGTGGTGTAGCCAGGAAGGGGTTGGCCTCTTCTCTCTAGCAACCAGCATCAAAACAAGAGGACACAGTCTCAAGCTGTGCCAGGGGAAGTTTAGACTCAAGGTGAGGAGAAGGTTCTTCACTGAGAGAGTCATTCACCATTGGAATGTGCTGCCCTGGGAGGTGGTGTATTCACCATCCCTGGAGGTGTTCAAGAGGGGATTGGACATGGCACTTGGTGCCATAGTTTAATCATGGGGTCTGTGGTGACAGGTTGGACTTGATGATCTTTGAGGTCTCTTCCAACCTTAGTGATACTGGGATACTGTGATTTCATTCCTGCTTGTAAATATACCACCTTCTTCTGCTTCTCCGACTGAGTTAGCTGTGGTTTCTTTGTGTGTGTGTGGGGGGGAGAACTTTCTCTCACCACTACAAGTTACTAGTCATTCCTAGAGGACAGAAAATTCTCAGTGCTTCTGCTTCATTTATAATGAATCTTGTTGACTTTATTGACATAATCTTTTAACATCTCACTGAAGTAGAAATTACAGGACAATCTTTTGCTAGCTATACTTTTTCAATACAATACAATACAATAAAATACAATACAATACACCAGGTTGAAAGAGACCTTCAAGATCATTGCTTCCAACCCATCAACCAATCCAACCCACCTAAACAACTAAACCTTGCAGCCAAGCACCCCATCAAAGTCTCCTCCTAAACACCTCCAATGAAGGTAACTCCATCACCTCCCCGGGCAGCCGATTCTAATGGGCAATCACTCTCTCTGTATAGAATTCCTTCCTAACATCCAGCCTAAACCTCCCCTGGTGCAGCCTGAGACTGTGTCCTCTTGTTCTGGTACTGGTTGCCTGGGAGAAGAGACAAACCTCTGCCTGGCTACAACCTCCCTTCAAGTAGTTGTAGAGAGCAATAAGGTCACCCCTGAGTCTCCTCTTCTCCAGGCTAAGCAACCCCAGCTCCCTCAGTCTCTCCTCATAGGGCTTGTGTTCCCAAATCCCTCACCAACCTTGTTGCCTTCCTCTGGACACGTTCCAGCAAGGCAACATCCTTCCTAAACTGAGAGGCCAAGAACTGGACCCAGCACTCAAGGTGTGGCCTAACCAGTGCAGTGTACAGGGGCAGAATGACCTCCCTGCTCCTGCTGGCCACACTCTTCCTGATGCAGGCCAGGATGCCACTGGCCTTCTTGGCTGCCTGGGCACACTGCAACTTCATGTTCAGCCTCCCATCATCCAGTACCCCCAGGTCCCTCTGCCTGGCCACTCTGACCCCAGCCTGTAGCACTGCATGGGGTTGCTGTGGCCAATGTGCAGAACCCAGCACTTGGATGTGTTCAATCTCATGCCGTTGTATTCTGCCCATCTGTCCAGCCTGTCGAGGTCCCTCTGCAAAGCCTCTCTGCCCTCCAGCAGATCAACTCCTGCCCCCAGCTTGGTGTCGTCCGTAAATTTACTGATGAGGGACTCAATGCCCTCATCCAGATCATCAATGAAGATGTTGAAGAGCATTGGGCCCAGCACTGATCCCTGGGGGACACCATTAGTGACAGGCCGCCAGCTGGATGTGGCACCATGCACCACCACTCTCTGGGCTCAGCCCTCCAGCCAGTTCCTAACCCAATGCAGTGTGCTCTTGTCCAAGCCATGGGCTGATAGCTTGGCCAGGAGTTTGCTGTGGGGGACAGTGTCAAAGGCCAGTAGGACATAATGTAGAATCTGACAAAGGTGATAGATACATTTGCATTTACTTCTGTTTTTTTGACCAGTCCCTTTAAGATACTTGGCTTCTCCAGAAAGTTCTTTAAAGGACAGTGGGAAAAATCCTCATCTCCTTTCTGCCTGCAAAAATTCATACACATTTCTGTATTGCACATATTGTTTACTTTTTAGTTTTAACAATTACAGAACATATATTGACCAGCAATTTATTTTCATCTAAGTTACATTAAAGTGCAACTGATGTTGTTTATCTGGACCTGAGCAAAGCCTTTGACACTGTCCCACACCACATCCTGATCTCCAAACTGGTGACACATGGGTTTGATGGATGGACCACTAGATGGATAAAGAACAGGCTTGGTGGCCACACCCAAAGAGTGGCTGTCAACGGGTCCATGTCCCAGTGGAGGCCAGTGACAAGCGGAGTCCCTCAGGGATCAGTCCTGGGACGAGGCTTGTTCAACATCTTTGTGGGTGACATGGACAGTGGCATTGAGTGCACCCTCAGCAAGTTTGCTGATGACACCAAGCTGTGTGGTGCAGCAGACATGCTGGAGGGAAGGGATGCCATCCAGAGAGACCTTGACAGGCTGGAGAGGTGGGCACAAGCCAACCTCATGAGCTTCAACAAGACCAAGTGCAGGGTCCTGCATCTGGGTCGAGGCAATCCCAGGCACAAATACAGGCTGGGCAGGGACTGGCTGGGGAGCAGCCCTGAGGAGAGAGACTTGGGGGTGCTGGTGGACAAGAAGCTCAACAGGAGCTCTCAATGTGCACTTGCAGCCCAGAAAGCCAATCAGATCCTGGGCTGCATCAGGAGAAGTGTGACCAGCAGGTCAAGGGAGGTGATTCTCCCCCTCTACTCAGCTCTGGTGAGACCCCACCTGGAGTACTGCCTGCAGTTCTGGAGCCCCTATTACAAGAGGGATCTGGAGGTGCTGGAGCGTGTCCAGAGAAGGGCCACGAGGATGATCAGAGGGCTGGAGCATCTCTCCTATGGGGACAGACTGAAGGAGTTGGGGCTGTTCAGTCTGGAGAAGAGAAGGCTCCAAGGTGACCTCATTGTGGCCTTCCAGTATCTGAAGGGGGCCTACAAGAAGGCTGGGGAGGGACTTTTCAGGCTATCAGGTAGTGATAGGACTAGGGGGAATGGAATGAAGCTGGAGGTGGGGAGATTCAGGCTAGGTGTGAGGAGGAAGTTCTTCACCGTGAGGGTGGTGAGGCCCTGGAATGGGTTGTGCAGGGAGGTGGTTGAGGCCCCATCCCTGGAGGGGTTTAAGCCCAGGCTGGATGAGGCTCTGGCCAGCCTGATCTAGTGTAGGGTGTCCCTGCCCGTGGCAGGGGGGGTTGGAACTAGATGATCCTTGTGGTCCCTTCCAACCCTAACTGAAACTATGAAAACTATGAAACTACTCAAGGTGTGGCCTAACCAATGCTGAGCAGAGGGGCAGAATGACTTCCCTAGTCTGGCTGGCCACACTATTCCTGATACAGATCAGGATGCCATTGGCCTTCTTGTTCACCCAGGCACACTGCTGGCTCAGGTTCAGCCATCTGTCAGCCAACACTGCATGGGTTTTTCGTGAACAATGTGTAGAACCTGGCACCTAGATGTGTTAAATCTCATGCCATTGGACTCTGCCCATCTGTCCAGCCTGCCAAGGTCCCTCTGCAGAGCCCTTCTACCCTCTAACAGCTCGACACCTGCTCTGAACTTGGTGTCATCTGCAAACTTCCTGATGATGGACTCCATCTCCTCCTCTATGGTCTTTACATTTTAACCTGCACAACCAGTGAGTCATTTCTGAGGGTTTTGAGCTGCTTTGGCTGATGTGCAAGGATAAAGAGACAAGGGAGGCTGAAGGAAATTAACCTTCACTGATCTTCCTATGGCCGGAAATAGAACACAAATGTTACTTGTCTTCAAAACCTGATAGACTGAGTCTCCACGTTGCCCTCAAACAAGTTCATGAACCTCATCCACCCCAGCATTGTGATTAAGGTTTGATTATGACTCCAGTGAGACTCATGAAAATGTAAGACTGTGTCTGACATATTAATGCTTTAATTAAAAAAAAAAAAAAAAGATCATGACAATAAAAGTAGTTGGACATATTGTGAAACTATGGTGGCAAAAAAAAAAGTATAAAGTATAACGCTTCTCAATTTTTTATTTTAATTATGGGTATTAGAAGTTTATGTAATGTGATAAAACAAAGTTTATGTAATGTAATAAAATGAAGTAGTAGATAAAACATTTAGTAATGTTAAGGGAAAATATAACCTAATAGAAAGAATACCCAATATCTTCTTAATATTTGTTTTAAAATATTTTTAAATTTCACAAATTAAGACATTTTAAAAATAGAACTTATTCTTTGGGATAATTTTTTTATAATAATTTTCAGACTCACACCATAGTATTAGAGAGTATGAAATACTCATTCTATTTCTTTTGAATGCAATGAGGTACTTTTGCAGGAAAAAGGCTGGAGTAATTTTTCTCCTCTCTCAGAAACTCTTAGTTAACAGCCATTTTCTCATGTAGAAGCAGTTGGGGCATCTACTAAAATCATGACATAATCATATTTTCTATGTCCTAGATAATATTTCCTGTGTCTCAAATCTTGTCAATTGTCTTAAGTACTTCCATAGACTTAACCAAAAAAGACTGTTCCCTAAAACATATTTCTACACAAACCAAGTTTTTAATGAACTTAGCAAACTCGTCTTAGTTTCTTTCCAAAAGTTTTTATCTCCTAACCGTAAGCAAGATAATTTTAAATCTTGAATACATGAATATACCCACAGTAGTTTTTCCATTTGAAACCAGAAAATGAAAATATTTGTAAATGTGCCACTTGAATTACTTTGTCTGCTGCTAATACTTTGCCATTAGTCATTGATTCCCACCATGGAGGAGCAAGGCTTTTCTTTACAACTGCACCTTTCACCTATCTCCCCAGACACCTCTCCACACATCCAGGTACTGCTTACAGGTGCTGCCAGACCCTTCCACATTTTTATTTAGTCCCATTTTTTCAAGCATAACCTACATGTTTCTGTCACACCAGAAGGCCTGTATCTGTATTCAGTTCATCAAAAATTTCTTTCCTGCTGCAAAAATACCTCAAACAAACCAGAAAATGATACACACAAACACACAAAAATCAAACGAACCAAGCAAAACCCACCAAAACCGACCAACCAACCAAAACACAAACACAAAACAAAGCAAAAACCAAAACCAAAATAAACATACAAAAAATAATAATAAAAAAAAGGCAAAACAAAAAGCCACATGAAAACCCACATATTTATGAAACATTATCTCAAAGCATCAGAGTGATTAGCCAGTGTCATAGCAACACTTTATCAAGTGTGTGAAAGATGGGAGAATCCAGCATTTAAGGTGAAATCAGGCAGCCACAGCAAAGGTGTCTATACTGAACAGTTAATTTCATGCAGATTTGTTTCATGTTGCAAATTTCAGATCTCATATAAATTTTAAGTATCCCTTCCTCAGTCAAATATAGCTAGAAAACTGAACTGTGAGAAGTACAGGCCTTTGACAGCAGCATCATGCATGGCATTCATCTGACCATCATAAAAGCTCATAAAAGCTGTATCTTCTTAATTCAGTACATCACAGTCTCAAGCTGTGCCAGGGGAGGTTTAGGCTGGAGGTTAGGAAGAAGTTCTACACAGAGAAAGTGATTGCCCATTGGAATGGGCTGCCTGGGGAGGTGGTGGGGTCACCATCATTGGAGGTGTTTAAGAGGAGGCTTGATAGGGTGCTTGGTTGCAAGGTTGCGTTGATTGGGTGGGTTGGATAATAGGTTGGATGCGATGATCTTGAAGTCTCTTCCAACCTGGTCTATTCTATTCTATTCTGTTCTATACTATTCTATTCTATTCTATTCTATTCTATTCTTACACTTCCAACAATGCTGTTTCTTCTACTCAGTATTGTTTTGCTACTTTCTCTGTTACTTCCCCTATTTCACTTTCTTTCTGGGCAGGCATTCTCACTGTTTGGAATCCTTCTCTCATGCTGTTTTTCACTGTTTTACCAAGACTGGCAGTGTGCAAACTGTAATAGATACTCTCGCCAATTTGTGATTAGAGTTAAGAGCTGATACTGGAAGCAGGGACTCCAGGTTTTCTGTAAACTCTAAATTCTTATTGGAAACATAACCCAAACAAGTGTTTAAGCCTTCAGACTTGTAATGGGTTAAAAACATCAGAAATTGGTTTTGAGACAGGGCAATAATCCTGGCCATGAAGACCAAGAAGGACCAAGCATATCCTGATGTTTCAGCTAAGTAATTTATTGCTGTTAAGATGGACCTTCAGTATTTGACAAGAGGGAAAAAATCAATATTAATCCACTCATACATGTAATGGAAGGATGTGGTCACATAAAGTATTGCTGGGTAGCACAGGGCTGTAGCTTGTGTTTCAAGACAGACGCTGTAGTTTTGCTATGGAAACAATAGACCTTAACAACCTATCTGGTACAGAAAAATCGATTGCACTGCTACTAGCTGGAAACTGCTGCACTTTGAAGAAAGAATATAAAGTGCTTCAAGCAGCTGTTAAAAAGAAGAGGTTTCATAATTACTTAATCACTTTAAAGGTCAAATGAATTAAAGTATCATTTGTCAGTATTTTGTCACATTTGTTTTCAGGAGGGAGGAAGAGGAAGATACTATTTTGTCAGTGTTCATTATCTTAAATGGTGACATACAGCGGTAATAACAAACAACAACGGCAGCTCAGATACACGTTTTTTCAGCTAGAAAACACTTAAAAAAATAATAAAAGAAACCAACAGTAGCTATGAATACTTATGGGTTCCATTGTACAACGGATGCTGATCTCTACAATTTCTTCTGCTGTACTAGGCTTCTTTGTTATCAAAGCTCTTTATTGATTAACGTCAATTACCATTTCTTCTACAAATAAAAAATAAACAGCCTTTCTTACATAATTGTGTAACCTAGCTGCCTAAATCACAGTAAGCCAAGTGTCAATATTGACCTTGGATGACCTTGTCTGAGGGGTAGTTCTGTGAAAATTCCTTCAAAAAGAGCAATCAAATTACACTGTGTTTAAAAGCACACTTAATCAACTGTGTGGGATAAACAGCAGCTCTTAGTCCATTTCCTATCTATGCTTTCCAAACCATAGTATAAATAATAGTAATACTAATAGTGTTGGCATTAATAATTAACTTGATGAAAGTTGGCAATGTGTGACACTGTTTAAGCAGGATAATTTTCAAAGAATAGTACTGAAGATGAATGATGAAAAGTTAACAACAGCTGTCTATCTTATACTGCTTCAGGGAATGAGCCATAAATGTCTGAGGATGGCTCAGCTCCTGTTTTCACTAACACAAAAGATTGTAATTCTTGAAACCCACAGCTGTTTGTGAATATATTTTGATATGAAATACTGGTTTTGCACAACATAAATACTTTTCCTGTGAAAACATTTGCATGTTCAAGTTTGGTAAACAGCAAAGCATGAATGTATGAAGTTGCTTTTCTTTCTGATTCCTGAAAATAGAGTACATCATGCTATTAAAAATTATACACCCAAGAGCAACTTGAAAAAATGAATTATCCATGGTCTATCGCCATCTACAAGTTGTGTTCTTTCCACCTTTTTTTCAGACAAAAAACCAGAGAGGAGAACATTGCCAGCTAGCATAATGTGAGCAAACAAACAGAAACTATGAGCAGAAAGTAAACAGATCACAGACCTTCCTCACTAGCCACTGCAAATCTGTAATTTGCAAAGGAAATTTAGGGATTAAACTGTGAGTGACATGATATTTTAAGAAGGTGCTTGAAAGAGCAACTCTTTAAAGTCTTCATTACATTCCTCATCAATAAAAAAAAACCACAACAAAACCAAAAACCCAGCAACTTGCAATTGCTACATAGTTAAACTATTCAAACATATTGCATGTATGTGCACGTGTGTCATTTGACAAGTGTATGTATATGATCCCCAGAAAGCTCACTGACTTTTTTCCCATTCTCAGTTCTTCTCAAGTCATTTTATTGTCTCTGTGAGTGTTTGAGCACAGACTGGAAATTGGTTTTGGCACTGATGTGCACTCCTGGTGAAGTGCACTGTGTAAATACTGGAAGCAATGAGTACAAATAAACAACAATCAATCTCCAATCTTCAGAAGCATGTATTGAATTATTTTTGTGAAGAGGACTGAAAGAAAAATAAGATGCAGTATAGAGGACAATTTTGTTCTCTAAAAAGCTGTTATTGCCACTGAAGTCAATGGGAGCCTTGCATGGTTTTCCAAAGACAGTCTGTATGCTTAAGTAGCTAACACATCTGAAGGACTGAGGCTGTCAGTCTTTCAAGTGGAATGGGATAATGACACTTTCTTTGAAAAAAAAATCAGTTAACCAAATGAGCATCATCATTTAGACCCTCAGTCTGAAGAATAAAATAGAAATATCACTTCCCTTTGAAATAATGTCAATCTTTTTCCATGGCTTTAAGAAGTAAGACAAATGTTGAGTATTTCTCCACAAAGCAGTTCAAATATTATTGAATTATGTTTTTTATTATTTGGAGTCAACAGTGCAACAGAAATATTTAAAAATATTTCCTGAGATGGTCCTCCACATTTTGGCATTAGTTGAATTTGGATCAGGTACATATAAAGGTGTCAGCTTTTTATTTATTTATTAGATTTCTTTTTTTACTTATTTATATTTGCTTGCTAGGCAGGGTTTTTTTCCTCAAGCTCTTACAAGCTTTATTTATTATTCATTTTCATCCCAGGAAGAGAAACTTGAAATATTTATTCACAGAATATTTTTTTTTAAAAATACTTTCCTCAAGTGCCAGATATGCTAAATAGCTAAATCCTTTCTGAAACACCCAACATGATTGTCTTCTCTGAAATCTCATTTTAAAAAAGCTTAATAATTAAAATGCAAAGAGTTAATAGGATGAAATGGTCATTTGGAGAAAAGCTGTGAACTGAACTTCTTTCAGTTAAGTAGGCTTTTACTTTAATTTCACTGAGTTTTACTCTAGGTCTAACAAAATTAATAATTTCTGGGAAATGCTAACCACAATGACAGACCTCACTATGCTGAATGTTTTACAGGGAAGCTGTTTCAAGACATAAGCTGACACCATGAGCAAACAACTGATGGCCAGCAGTGTTTTTGTTATACTTTGACAAGGGAATCAATAAAAAGACACAGAAAAGGTTCAATCAGAACAGACACCACTAATAAGAATGGTCTTTTGGGACCCATGGAAGCGTGGAACTGCTTTTCCATGTTAATTTATCCTCTCTACCCTTGGGGTTATCACCTTCTTTGGCCCCTGTTAATTAAAAACTGCCTCCTGTTAAAGTTCTTTGGCAGGCATTCTCCTTGTGTCAACCCATTTTGTTGGCTGATGAAAGAGGAAATTAAGGGAAGGAGAATTCAGAAACTGCTGTGTGAAATGCTGCCAAAATCCTTCCTCACAACTGCCACTTGAAACAAACATCCAGATTTCTCTCTCCATCTTTTAAAATACTGAGACAAACTTACACATGACATGCAAAAGGCAAATTTTAAATATTCATTAAGTAACTGTCTCTTTTTATCAGAATATAGATAAAATAGCCCTGATAATAGATGTGAAAATAATAGATTTTTAAGATGGGCAGACAAACACAGGGACCAAAATAGAATATGAATTCAGCGCATTCAATTAAAGCTTATGTACTATTTTTCCTTTGTTTTCTATCTTGCAAAAATGAAATCCACTCCTCTGTTCTACCTCCTCCCAGAGTACTTCATGCTCATGTTTCATTTTACCCACAAGGAAACATTATCTTTTTGCAGTTCATAAGAAAAGCAAGAGCAATGAAATGACAGTTTCCGAGAATAGATGGAAGCAGTAGTATCTCAGTTTTGCTTAATAGTTCAGTGATTAGAGTATTTGTCCTGGATGGATTCAGTCCTACCTCTGACTAAAGGCATTTAGATCTTTCTGCCCCAAGAGACTGAAAAGTTATTCAAGGGAAAGTCTTTCAGGCCATGGTGTAGCTGTTCTCTCCTTGTTTATAAATAGTTAAATACTCACTAGACTGAGGACCAAGCTGCCACTGCTGAGATTCATTTCCTATTTCCAGGTCATAGAATATTTATTTATTATATACAAAGGTGGAAGGTCTCCACCTGAGGTAGAGCTAAGGAGCCCTACCCAGAATGCTCTGTAACACCACAGTTTAGGCACATATACAAAGACAATGAGCTGTAAACACAGCCTGATCTTGAAGGTGAAAACTTCACTCTTGAGGTTTCCAACAAAAGACCATGGTTGACATGACCTATCCTGGGTTATGGATCAGCTCAGAGCAGCAGTCTGGGAAAGGTGACATCCTGAGCTCCTCAGGATCCCAAGATCCTTAAGAGTTTCCTATACCCCTAAACTTCCTTGAAAAAAACAAGCTGATCAAGAGCTTTGAAAGCACTTTCATTTGAAAACAAATATATTAAGTTCCCATTTCCTTTTTTGTGTACATATTTTATGCTAATATGTGAATTGTTGTATTAGGGAAGATCAAGTTTTTCTTGTATTATTTATCTCCAAATTTAATTGTAAACATTTTCCTAAAACTTGCCTGGGTTATTTTATCAGTTTTCTGGGTGAAAAATTCAGTAAGTCTAAACTCTCCTCTTACAGGACATGATGAATTAACATTTAGCATATAACTATCCTTTAAAGGTTTAACATCTTGTATTATTGGTATTTATAGGACAACATCTGAAATTCCATCAGTGTCAGATTTACACTCTCTGAACCCAGACTATTGTATTAAAATTATGTATTTGACATCGATCATCCATGCAATCCATATCATGTTACTGACATCGTCAAGAAGATAATACTGATAAACAACTATTCTCTTAAAACTTATTCTTGCATTACCAAAAAAACCACAAACACCACCCACCCACCCACCCTGCTTTTTAGATGTGATTTATGATTTTATTTCAAGGCAATCATGGAACAATTTATGTTAGAAGATGCAATTATAATACCAGAGGCTAGTCAGTTGACCACAGCTCAAGAGTGATTATACTTGATTTGTTATTATAATGACAATTACACTTTTTACGTATGAAGAAGATCAGACAAAATAGAACTGTTAATTTTAAAAATCAAGGTGTTTGGGGTGGGTTTTTTCATCTTTTTTTTAAGCTTCCAGTAATTATCCAGTAAAGTCACAACAATGCCTCCCACCCACAGATTTCTGATTAACCTACAATGTTGAGTCCTGTATAAACCTAAAATCTAAACCCTTTCCTATCCAATACTTAACACAGGCTATTAAATTGACATTTTCAGAGATGGCTGCACACATTCATTCTGTAAAACTGCATATAAGGCAAGATCATCTGACTCTCCAAATTAACTAAGCATTTTAATTTGAAAACAAGTATTTTAGCTTCCCATTTCTTTTTCTGTGTACATAATTTATGCTAATGTTTGAAATTATGTACTAAGGAACATTAAGTAGAGTGAAGAAAAAGAGAAAATTGGTTTGTAAATTGATGTATAAAAGCCTGTCTGTGGTCTGCATTTCCTCTGTTATAACTTCACTTCACCACATGGAAGAATGAGGGATTCCACATGATATTTTTTTTTCAATGAAAATAAAAGAAATTCAGAAATGAAAGAGATTGTTGTGCAGAATGAAGGTAGTTTCCTTTTTCAGTACCATTGTACTTTATACATTCATTGACTCTTCTTGATTAAGAACATATTCAAACATGCAGTAAAATTTTAATCTGGTTGAATAAATTGTTGAAGTAGAACTAGCTGGATTTGGACAACAGTCTTATGAACTTTTTAAAAAAGTGGTTCTACCTCCAATGTTTTCCCTAAGTGACTTACTGTCTCTTTGTGGTGGGAAAGGATAAGACTTGAAGCCACTTTTGCATTGAAGTCTCATGCAAAGAAAGAAGCCATTGTAGGAGTGACAGGTAAAAGGAAACGTCTGTGAGGAAAGGATAGAATCACAGGATCATTAAGAATGGAAAAGACAGATGATGTTCTCTATAAAGTTCTTGATTTATCAAAAGAGCTGAAGTAGGTGTTCAGTTTCTGTCATGATATGTTTATAAAAAGTTCAGGACAATAATAAGGAAAAGAATGTGCATTTTTTGAAGCCTCCACCCCCAAAAGATTTTCACCTTGTCCCAAAGCAGTTGTGACACAAATTGCAGAACAAAGTGAAATCCCAACACTCAAAGTGTGATCATGTTCTTCATCCTGTTTTACCCTGAGGTTGGAGAGATAGGTACACATGTTAGAAAATTGTCTTGAAATAGCAAGAAATTTGACTCTGTAAAACCCTCTAAAGCCTCACTATGAAAGCAGTAATGAAATGGTAGTAACATAAGAGAAGCATGTGTTTTTTGATATATTAGTAAGATTTTGGTTTAGTTTGAGCAATAGGAAAAAGTTGACGCAGTTGTCCTTTTGTACTGAATTGCTGAAAACTCCCAGACACTCCATTTACCCTTGTCATGAGATATATCTGGAGTAGATCTCAGAGGGCAGACACACACACATGCACAAACATATGCACACACACTCTATGTATCTATACACTTCTTTGTGAGCAAGTATATGCAGTCTGTTCAGCCACGTATTTGTATAATAGACCACCATGTTTTTCTTTCCTATCATGACTATGTGTTATTAAACTGCATTACAGAAGTACATACTTTGAAGAATGTGTAGGTATAAAAATTGTCTCTACTAAGCCAGGAGAATGCCTGAAAAATATCTACTGTAATTTAAACTCTATAACATTTTAGATATTATAAATTCTAACATTGTTATATCTGCCGCATGAAACCCACAACACTGCATCAAGATTTTCCCCCCTATTATTTCAATATGTATTTGCTGGCTCCCATACATTTAAAATGAATATTCCCAAATCACAGTTCACAAAAATAAGTAATATTATAATAAGCAATCACACATCAAATCAAGTTAAATGTTTGACATTACAGCCACTATAAGTTAAGTAAATCATTTTGATGTTAACAAACAGACGAAACCCTCCCACACTCGGAAAGGTAAATCAGTTTATATTATCTTTCAATATATGGCACTAATTTTTAGGATGAATGTTGTTTTATCCTATATGCTTTATCCTTTAGAAGTTTAATATTTAATTATAGTAGAAGGGGGCAGAGCAATTAACTCATCTCCTGACAACCAGTTTCTTTGTCTAATTTCCATTCATTTCTTTGGCAGCTAAAACACCTTGAAATTACCTTCTCCAGCATGGAAGAATGATTTTTTTTCCCTCCCCTAGCTCTGGCTGTCAGAGTGATTAGAATTTTAATTAGCAAAGCAATGAGGACAGAGGAATATCATGGAGAAAAACCCATGAAAGATTCACCAGAGCAGGGGAAGACAAAGAGGGTTGGATACATCCTTGAATCTTGCTTGTAACAGCAGCACTTTCAGGGCCATGCTTCAGTCTATAGCACTAACACAGCACTGTCCTTTAGACCTCTGACAATGTCAGGCTCCTAGGGCACTAAAAAGCACTTTTATCAGTTGTCACTCGGAGCAAAACAAGGTTTTTAAAGCACTCCAACTAGGATCTGCTCCACCGCTGGGATCGTTTTGGCCTTTTCATCTGCTCTGCAGGACTCTAAGCTCAGAATGCAAGCTGCAGAGTAAAGATTGTCAATGATACAGACTGCTACCATCCAACTGTCATGTAAATTAATACTGTATGTCTGTACCAGTATCTGAGTGTTGTATAAAACAAAGGAAGCCTCTAAGTGCTAAAGGGATAAGGGAGGAGAGAAACAGCAGAAAGATTTCTGTGAAAATGATACATATTTTAATTTGGAATTAAAAAACAGAAAATGCATTTTAACAGTAGAAATACTGCGACTGTGTTCAGTTGTGTGTGATCTTGACATGAATTTTTCCTTGACATCAGGACTTTGATGATTCATCTCAACACAGGAGGTAACATGGACCAGGAGGGGAAGTCTCTTCAAGGATAAAAAGCCAAGCGCTCAGTTTGCACATGGCTGAATCAAACCCAGGCCATGCTGAGCCACAGATACAGATTACTTGCCTTGGTAGCTTTCCCAGACTATTTCCACCCTCCCTTCTCCCTCCTTCAGTGTTTCTTCCCATCGCTTGCTGGTACAGAGCAAAGAGGCCAGCTGTCAGAGGCATCCTTCACCTTCCAGAGCATTGCTCCTCACTAGGTTTGTCAGCCTCATTCCCCACTATTAATGATATCAGTGTTGTCACTTGTCTTATATGAGCACATTCCATTGACAAGTAAGATCAGTGGCACTCTATTCATGGCAAGATACATGCATGTACTAAATGCAGGAAAGAATATGTGCTATTACCTATTCAGGAGAGCTCAGGAACTAAGGTGTAGAGTGGAACAAAGGGAAAACAAATCCCATTCCAGGGCCTGAACAACAAATTTATTCTTTCTAAACTCATATCCTCCCAACCCAGTCCTTGCACTCAAAAACGTTTTAGTCAGGTGAAAGCAAAATAATTTCCTAACTCTACAGGGTCTGATCCTGGATTCCTCACTCACATAGCCGGTCTCCTTCCAGTGATTCCAAGATTTCAGCAGATAACAGATAAATAACCAGAGTAGATTTTAAATATTTTAAAAGAGGTGTAGTGGGATAAAGCTCCCCATTCATATTAACTAAGCACAACAAACTGAGTTGGAAGCAAATGGAAGCTGAATTTACAAAGCAAAAACTACACTCTACAATCGAATGCAATGAATATGCAAATAAATATACAATATTTATAATATTATACAGGTATTTACAATCAGAAAATAGCATGGAAACCCCCTGGACTACCCTTGGGATCCCAGAGAACAGGGCAGCTGCTCCACTGCCACACCCCTCCTCCGCCTCCTCCCCCAAAACCTCCCAAACCCCCCTGGTACCAAAAGGAAGAGAAGCTGAAAGAAGAGCAGTGTTAATCTTACCTGTTTCTCAAGGCCAGCTAGAAAGCAATTAGGTCTTCGCTAGAAAAGCAGAACAGCCAAGCAGCTAGAGAGCAAGAAAATAAAAGGGAATACAGGTGACAACATTAATAGATGAAGGGCAAGCAACTGATGTTGTTTACCTGGACCTGAGCAAAGCATTTGACACTGTCCCACACCACATCCTGGTCTCCAAACTGGTGACACATGGGGTTTGATGGGTGGACCACCAGATGGATAAAGAACTGGCTTGATGGCCGCACCCAAAGAGTGACTGTCAATGGGTCCATGTCCCAGTGGAGGCCAGTGACAAGCGGAGTCCCTCAGGGATCAGTCCTGGGACGAGGCTTGTTCAACATCTTTGTGGGTGACATGGACAGTGGCATTGAGTGCACCCTCAGCAAGTTTGCTGATGACACCAAGCTGTGTGGTGCAGCAGACATGCTGGAGGGAAGGGATGCCATCCAGAGGCACCTGTGTCCAGTTCTGGGCGCCTCAGTTTAAGAAGGACATCAAGACACTTGAACATATCCAGAGAAGGGCAACAAGGGCTGGTGAGAGGCCTTGAGCACAAGAGCTATGAGGACAGGCTGAGGGAGCTGGGGTTGTTTAGCCTGGAGAAGAGGAGGCTCAGGGGCGATCTCATTGCTCTCTACAACTACCTGCAGGGTGGTTGTGGCCAGGAAGGGGTTGGCCTCTTCTCTCAAGCAACCAGCATCAAAACAAGAGGACACAGTCTCAAGCTGCACCAGGGGAAGTTTACGCTTGAGGTGAGGAGAAAGTTATTCACCGAGAGAGTGGTTCACCATTGGAATGGGCTGCCCAAGGGGGTGGTGGAGTCACCGTCCCTGGAGGTGTTCAAGAGGGGATTGGACGTGGCACTTGGTGCCATGGTCTAGTCATGGGGTCTGTGGTGACAGGTTGGACTCGATGATCTTCGAGGTCTCTTCCAACCTTAGCGATACTGTGATACTGTGATACCGTGATACCTTGATGGGCTGGAGAGGTGGGCACAAGCCAACCTCATGAGCTTCAACAAGACCAAGTGCAGGGTCCTGCATCTGGGTCGAAGCAATCCCAGGCACAAATACAGGCTGGGCAGTGACTGGCTGGGGAGCAGCCCTGAGGAGAGAGACTTGGGGATGCTGGTGGACGAGAAGCTCAACAGGAGCTCTCAGTGTGCACTTGCAGCCCAGAAAGCCAATCAGATCCTGGGATGCATCAGGAGAAGTGTGACCAGCAGGTCAAGGGAGGTGATTCTCCACCTCGACTCAGCTCTGGTGAGACCCCACCTGGAGTACTGTGTCCAGTTCTGGAGCCCCTATTACAAGAGGGATCTGGAGGTGCTGGAAGGTGTCCAGAGAAGGGTCACAAGGATGATCAGAGGGCTGGAACACCGCTCCTATGGGGACAGACTGAAGGAGTTGGGGCTGTTCAGTCTGGAGAAGAGAAGGCTCCAAAGTGACCTCATTGTGGCCTTCCAGTATCTGAAGGGGGCCTACAAGAAGGCTGGGGAGGGACTTTTCAGGCTATCAGGTAGTGATAGGACTAGGGGGAATGTAATGAAGCTGGAGGTGGGGAGATTGAGGCTGGACATGAGAAGGAAGTTCTTCACCATGAGAGTGGTGAAGCCCTGTGTGGTAGGGTGAGAAAATTCTCCCACACACACAAAGAAACCACAGCCAACTCAGTCGGAAAAGCAAATTAAATAAGCTATATTTACAAGCAGAAATGGAATGCAATGAATATGTACACAAATATACAATATTTACAATATATATATACAGAAATATATAGAAATTAATGTAATACGGAAGACCCACAGCTGGAGGAGCATGTGCCCCCGGCCCCTGTACCCCCCTCTCCCTCCCTGCCTCCCCTTTTTTCCCAAAAAGGGTTAGAGAGAGAGAGAAAGGCAGTTAAGGAGAAAATTCTGTTAGCTCAAAGCGTATGCAAGAATTAGTTTTCTTATCTGGTTAGCTTTGTTAATTCAAGGTCGCTTTTGTCCGGCAAAGCTGTTGCTTCAGAGGGAGAAACAGGCAAGCCCACACAAACAGAGAGAGAACAGACTGCCCCCAGACTGAACACAGACTGAACCCAGACTGAAGTGACAGAACGTAAAGTTGCGTTCTACCAATCTACCAGTTAAATTAGTTTAGACTATCTTGTTGTCATATAAATATCAAAACCATTCAGCCAGAGTGTTCAGCAATTGTCCCTTTCTTAAAGGCACAGCCTAAACCGGTCACACCCTGGCATGGGTTGTCCAGGGAGGTGGTTGGGCCCCCGTCCCTGGAGGTGTTTAAGAGCAGGCTGGATGAGGCTCTGGCCAGCCTGATCTACTGCGGGGTGCCCTGCCCACAGCAGAGGGTTTGGAACTATATGATCCTTGTGGTCCCTTCCAACCCTGACTGATACTATGATACTATGATATAATGTGCAAGATGTTTATAGAACACTTGCTTCTATACCAGATATTCTGTCCAATGAAATTCATTTAGAATAACCTTTTGTTTTCATTTTTACATCCAATTGTGAATTGTTTTTATTTTTCTACTTTCCTTCTCAAAATCTGCAGCTAAATTTAAAGGTGTAGCCTAAAACTGCCACAATCCACCCCTTCTAATCAATTTCATTAGCTGTTAATACTATCCATCTAATCTAAAACAATATCTATAATTCGCAAGTAAAGTTCATAGTCCATTCCGGCTGTCCTCAGGTGTAGACAATTCATAAGTCAAAAAAAGCAGGAAATGGGAAAACAGAAAAGAGTTTGTCTCTCCACAGATGAAGCGAAGGAAAGGAACAGGGACTCTCAGTTGACTCAGGGCTCTCAGGGTTCTTAGGGTTCGTGCACTGTAGATTGCTCATGGATTCTTCCTTTGGGCACGACATTGTATCTGTACAACACTCTGAAGTTAAAGTCTCTCAGCTAAAGTTAGATTTCTTTGTGGAATTTCACCATTCCCTTGCATTACCCAGTAAGTGTGCCAAGGACCTTCAGCAGAAACCACCCCTTGGATAGGCTTGGCCTCTCCTGAAGGAGAAAATACCCAAACAGTCTTGTCTAACAGATTCTTTTCTCTAACAACAGGAACTCTATCACCTTCTACTTTTTGTAGCAAATCTGTGTGTAGGTTTCACACAGTGTGTGTGAAACAGAGTGTGCAGGTTCAGCTCGATTCACTGAACCTTTACTATTTACCAGCCAGGTTGCTTGTGCTAAATGTTTCTCCCAGCTTTTCAAATATCCACCCCTCATGGCTTTACGAGTGGTCTTCAGCAAACTGCTGTAGCCTTCAATCTTTCCTGCAGCTGGTACATAGTAGGGAATATGGAATATCCACTCGATGCTGTTCTCTTTGGCCCAGTTTTTCACAAGATTGTTTTTGAAATGAGTTCCGTTTTCTGACTCAATCCTCTCTGGAGTTCCATGTCTCCACAGGATTTGTCTCTCTAGACCAAGAATGGTGTTATGTGCAATTGCATGTGGAACTAGATAAGTTTCCAACCATCCAGTGTTTGCTTCTATCATAGTAAGCACATATTGCTTACCCAATCAAGACTGAAGTAGTACAAATGTCAAAGTCATGGATGACTTGTGTGATAGCATCCATGCAAATATTTATGGATCTGTCACAAGCCCACTGGTAGGGTTACATCTCTGCCTTGATGTCCTGACAAATCATGAGCCCACTGAGCTAAGAATATCTCACCTTGGTGCTTCCAGCAAAGATCAAAATCGGTGTCTGCATCTACTTGAGAATCCCTTGCAGCCATATCTACCTAATGATTATGTTGCTGTTCCTCAGTAGCTTTGCTCTTTAGGAATGAGAGCATCAATGTGTCTCACCTTCACTGGAATTCTCTCGATTCGATCAGCAATGTTCTGCCACAGGTCAGCTGCCCAAATAGGCTTTCCTTTTCTCTGCCAACCATTCTTTTTCCAGTCCTTTAGCCAACCCCACAGAGCATTGGCTACCATCCATGAGTCAGTGTAGAGATAAAGCTTTGGCCATCTCTCACATTCAGCTACGTCAAGAGCTAGCTGGACAGCTTTTACGTCTGCAAATTTGACTGGATTCTCCTTCTCCATCCTTCGCTTCTGCAACTCGGCGTGTTGGACTCCACACTGCAGACTTCCACCTTTGCTTGCTCCCAACAAGACGACAGGAACCGTCTGTGAACAAAGCATATTTCTTTTCATCATCAGAAAGGTCATTGTAAGGAGGAGCTTCCTTAGCATGAGTTACTCTCTACTCTGGAGGTTTTGTACAGCTAGTGACTTCAGGCCAACTTGAGATCACCTCCCCCAGACCAGATCTTTCAAGATTTCCCATTTGAGTTCTCTGTGTTATCAGAGCCATCCACTCGGACCATGTGGAATCTGTGGCATGATGTGGTGTAGAACCTTTACCTTGGGACATCCAATTCAAAACTGGCAATCTAGGAGCTAGAAGAAGTTGTGACTCAGTTCCCATTGCTTCAGAAGCAGCTTTTACTCCTTCATAGGCAGCTAGAATCTATTTCTCTGTTGTAGTATACCTTGCCTCTGAACCTATGCATCCCTGACTCCAGAAACCAAGAGATCATCCATGTGTCTCACCTGGACCTCTTTGCCATAAGTACCAGATTGGACCATTGTCACTTGCAGCCATGTACATAATGTTCTTAATGTCTGGACTAGCTCAGACAGGTTCCAAACCCATTGCTTGGATTACTTCTTGTTTTATCTGGTCAAAGACAGCCTGTTGCTCAGGACCCCACAGGAAACTGTTTCTCTTTCGATTCACATCATACAGAGGTTTCACAATCTGACTGTATTCAGGAATGTGCAGCCTCCAGAATCCCACTATACCAAAAAAATGTAGAGTTTCTTGTTCGGGTGATTTGCCACAGTAGATGCTTTGTTTACCACATCCACTGGAATGTGTCGGTGTCCATCTGTTGTGAAGAGGCTATTAAATTTATGACTATGAAACATGAATTATGAAAATATTATTAGTATTATCAAATTATTAATAACTGATGAATCAACAACTTATATACATGTTCTAGTGCACGTTCGTGAAATACATTACATAAGTGGCTTAGTATTATGATTAGAACTTAATTAAACTATCTACAGAGTATTTCTATATTTTATATAGTGAAGGGTGCAGTTCCGCCGCTTGGCCACTAGATGGCGACTCGGTGGAACGCGGGTGGTTTCTGGCTATATACAGCAATATTGCAATTTTTATACATCAGTGATTAGTCTGCTACACGTGGATACTTTGAACTGAGCGCTAGTGGATGGAAAGCACGTGGAAGATAGTCTGCAGCTGTTGTTTGTAGCAAGGTGGGTGTCTGGCAGACTACTGTCGCTAGACTGGCTCCTAGTCAAGTTGGACAGCAGCATTGGGTTACTGTCTCCTCTCTCCACAGCAGTGGAGAGGGAATACTGGAACCTGGGCTTAGCTCGGAAGCAGGTTCCCTTCAGGACTCAGTCAGTTCCCTCCAGACAATATGGATAGGTCCTGGTCGGATTTGGCCTGTGGGGTTGGCCCTGGGAGTCAGCTTGCACGGCAGGGCGGGGCAACAGTTGCCGATAGGCAGGCTCGGTCGAACGACGACAGCAAACAATAGCTATGGGGTTGGCCCCGTGGCAATGAGTCTCGGGGCTGATGTAAACAGCCTCGGAGAGAGAATGAGGCTGCACTGAGCTGTGGCTTCTCATTTACTGGGCTTAAAGGAACAGCAGGACACTTGGAATGATCCTGGGTTTTGGTGCAGTATAGGCACAAACAGTGCTTTAGACTTCCCTGAGGTTTACAGGGCTCAGAGTGGCAGACGTGGTGGATCCTCTCCCACTATGATGGGGCTAGGCATATGCAGACTCAGTCTCTATCAAGTCCCTTCTCCCCGACAGCTGGGCAGATCTTACCCTTGGGGGCTGGTCCAGTCCTCCGGTAGCACAGTGGGCTCTCCCGGTCGGTACGATGGGCTGTGATGATGCTGGCTTCTTGGGCTCAGCGAAGGTCCTCCCTCTGGGGTGATCCTTATGATCAGAGTGCTTCTCGTGATGCAGAGGCTTCAGTATGTGTGCATGTATGATAGAAGCTAACAACAAGCTCAGTGGCAGAGGCTATAGTTTGAGAGTTGTTCTCTCGAGCAAGTACAGAGACAAAGTGAAAGAAGGGGCAACTTGTTTACCAAGAGGGGATAATACTTATAGATTCCTCAAGGCTGGATTTGACCAATGGGCACTCTCATAGACAATTGGTTTCAGCCTAAAGAAAGCGTGAAGCTGGAATTATGCCCATACTTGGTAATTGCACAAGCACTGCATGCGCTGAGTGCGTGCTGGCCTGGCTAATGCCTTGGCTTTTGTTTTCCTCCTGAAGGAGGGGAAACCTGTCCACATGCTGGGGCCAGATCTAGCATCTGGGCAGAATGTGCCTCCACCACACCATCCTGCCACCGTGCTCCCAGAAACTGGATCACTCTGGCAGGTCCTTTCACCTTCACTTGCTTGATGGCAAAACCTGCTTCCAAGAGAATGTCAGTGATTTTGTTACCTTTCTTGAAGACTTCTTTGTCAGTTTTACCCCAGATGATGATATCATCAATGAACTGGATGTGTTCTGGAGCTCCACTGTTCTCCAGAGCATCATGGATCACTGCATGACAGATGCTTGAGCTGTGAACCCAGCCCATTGGCAATCTGCTAAAAGTATACTGAACTCCTCTCCAGGTGAAGGCAAACTGAGTCCTGCATTCTTCTGCAATGGGAATAGAGAAGAAAGCATTAGCAGTGTCTATGGTAGCATACCATTTAGCCTCTTTGGATTCCAGCTCATGCTGGAGTCCCACCATGTCTGGTACTGCTGCTCTTATAGGTGGAGTGTGGCAGTTTGGGCTGGGTGCCTCCTGCTGCTGCCATATGGGGTGCACCTCTGGTGCCCCGAGTGTCTAGTGGGTGGACACAGGAAACAGCGTATTTCATACCCATAATGTCCTGCTTACTATAAATCCATCTGCAAGGTCTCACACTTCTTCTTTCTTCCCTTGCTGCTACCATAGGAGATGCTCCCTGTCCGGTAATGGAAGGGGAGTTATCTCAAGGCCTCTTAGGCCTGGCTAGGCCTAAGGCCAAGGGGAGAAGGGGGAAGGGCAATCTCAGATCTGGCCAGCCGAGATTAGCCTAACAGAGGAGGGGGGAAAAGAAAGAGCCCTGGGGGTTTTGGGTGTACCCTCAGGTAGGGAGAAGGGGAGTGCTGGGAGGCTTTTGGGTATGCTATGAGGGACTCTGTATGCTTTGGGAAATCTTTTGTCATTGTGCTTGTAGCTTCTGTAAACCACTCACTGTTTTTCCATTTAAACTTTCCATCACTTCTGCAAGCCATTTGTCTGAGTCTCAATTTTCTGCCATGGTGGGAGGTAGGGGAGCATCTGCCTTGAACTAGGACGGTGGAGTTACTTCATTCAGGGCACAGAAGTCGACTGTCAGATGTCAGTCTCCATTCTGCTTTTGCACAGGCCACACTGGACTGTTGAAAGGTGAATGAGTTTTGCTGACAACTTTCTGACTCTCCAACTGACAAATCAGATTCTGAATGGGCAAAAAAGACTAACAGTTGATTCTGTATTGTCTGTGATGCACAGCCTGAGAAGCAACTGTCAACTTTATTTCCTCTATGTCATGTCGTCCCACAAATGCAGATTCATCAGAAAGCTCAGGTCTAATTGACAGCTTCAATTTTTCTCCATATATTTCTAGACATGCTACTCCAAAAGCCCATTTGTAATTGTTACAATCTTTGAAATGCCCTTCACTCGGAAAATCACTTCCCAAAATACAAGGTGCATCAGGTCCTGTCACAACAGTATGCTTCTTCCACTGTTTACCAGTCAAACTTTTATCAACTTGCATCTTAGTTAGCTCTCCAGATCCACCAGTGACTCCCAGAATAGTTATCGGCTCTGATCCCTGATAGTTTGATGGCATTATAGCGTGCCGAGCTCCTGTGTCAACCAAGGCCCTGTACTTCTGAAATTTTGAAGTGCCAGTCCACTGGATGTACACATCCCAATAGATTCTGTTATCTCCATTATCCCTCTCCTTCCCCTGGCAGAAGGCAGGGCACTGCTAATTACGGGATATATATCCACATGTGCAGTTAGCACAGTGTCCAGTGTCAGAGTTGGAATCACTGTTGGAGCTATTAGAGTTGTTCTGGGAAGCTGAGAAAGTAACAGATACCTTTCTGGTATTGCTACCTTGAGATCTGCCACCCTGCAGTTACCTTAATCTCCTGAAAAGATCAGAAGTTGGTAGACCATCCCATCTGTTCATGTTCTCACCAAACTGATCACGCAGAGTTATCCAAATACTCCCATGTCATTGCCTCTGTTGTCTGTTTTGGTTTGACCTGTTTTGGAATGGCCTCCTTGGAGGATGTGTGTTTCTAACGGCTGAAACTTGTATCCATCTGGAGGAAGAAGAATAGGAATTATCTCCTAGTGCCAATTCGGATATGGAGGTTTTAAATTCCTCCTTTAGCTCCTTCATGCAATTCTCAGACAGAGTTTCAATGGCTGAGACCAAAGAAACACATGTGAGACTATCCTCCAATTGTCTCATTTGGTCAGTGAAATGACCAACCGTAGGAGGAGCTCCACCATAATTTCTTGCCACAATTCTGCTTGCCAGAATGGTAGCATAATTAGGAGGAGCAGGTTTGATTTGCTGTGGCGCTTGGTGCCATGGTTTAGTCATGAGGTCTGTAGTGACAGGTTGGACTTGATGATCTTTGAGGTCTCTTCCAACCTTGGTGATTCTGTGTGATGAACTTTTTAGCAAGACCTGTTCCCACAAGATTTCATCAGGATTCAGAGTACCATGATCTCCATACATCACCCCTCTCACAGCAAACTCTCTCAAATGCTTAATTCCCTCATCCATGGTGTTCCAATGTTTAGGATGCCAAGGTAATTTCTGGATGGGTACCTCATAAGAGCTGCCAGTAAATGGCATGTCCACACAGAAACCTTACCAAGACACCTGCCTAGATGTCTATCTATTCCACTATCTTTTGACAGGGTTCCAAGCTGAGATGCTGACTTGTCTCCCACTATTAAAGCTGGTGCACCTGTATTGAAACACCTGCCAAGCCAGGCTAGAATTGGCTCATTCTCTCCTCTGATGTAATCCTTTCTCACATGTCTAATTTCCTGTCTGGGGACATTTGCTGTTTGGATGTCTTTGTCTTGTTCATCCTCTGTCTCATCTTCTTGAAGTGGCTGTCCCCATAATCCTGCTGCTACTCTCTTGAGGATCTCTTTAAGTTCAGAAGCACCTCCATTAACTGCTGCCCTACAAGAACCTGCATCCTGTCCTGCATCTCCACTATCCAGTGACGGTATCAATAATTCAGCTACATCTTCAAGACTGCAGTGGTTTGAGACTTAACTGGTATTTAAGAGCTCAGATAGGGGGCAAGACTGAGAATCCCTGCCCCGCTCTCCCCTTCCCATTTTCTGATAAGGGGGGGAAAAATGGAAAGGGGGGCAAATCCACAGAGAAACAATTTCAAGTCAGTTTGGAAGTAGAAAGGCAAAAATTTCCTTTAAACAATATATATGTGTATATATATATAGAAGAAAACAACTACAGGGAGTGTTGACAAGGGTAAGAAACAAGGATGGATGGGGGAAAAAAAAATATATATACAAAATCAGTCTTTTGAAGTACTCTGAAAAGGTGTAGATGTAGCAGGGAGGAGGACCAGGCCTGACCAGATGGCAGAGAAGCAGGAAGCCAGCATCAGTCCTCTCGTCCAGGGAATGCAGGAGCAAAAGAAAGCAAAAGGCTGTAGCATCTTTGTTTTTATAGGCTTGCTGGGCAGGGAGGCACAGTGGAACAGACTTAACTCAGTTTCCCAGGGCAAAAACCCCCTCCAGGGAGGGCAAAGCTCTCACAAACCCTCCCTCTCCCCTTCTTTCAGGATGGGCGTAACCCATCACAAAGACAAACCTTCTCTCCATTCTCAGAAGGATCTATTTTAACAGAAGGTCCCTCACCATCAGAGGGATCTTGCTGTTCTCCTGCATCAGATCCTGTATCTGAGTTGCATCTGCCCCTTCTATCCAAAGCTGCAATTTGTTGTTTAATTGGGGCTGCATTTGAATTTACAGCAGGCTTAGCAGAAGAAGTAGGAGTTTGCAAGGAAGCA
Organism: Colaptes auratus; assembly: GCA_015227895.2. Lineage (NCBI taxonomy): Eukaryota > Metazoa > Chordata > Aves > Piciformes > Picidae > Colaptes > Colaptes auratus. The sequence goes on along the minus strand of CM026897.1, from coordinate 79,438,350 downwards.
GTGCCAGCAGACAAGTTTTGAGATCCAGCAGCTGTTGCAGAGGTCACCTCCAGTCCTGCTGCTGCAGCAGGAAATGATTTTGCCTCTCTAATGGCTGCCAATGAAACTGCAGCTGCTATATTGGGTGCTGCCACTGCTGCTGGCTGAACGCCAGAACTGCCCGTGGTCCCATGAGAGATGCCTTATCAATAGCTCCTCCCTGTCTGTTTGTAGCTGCTTCCCCTATCTCCTCATCACTAGAAATCTATGGATTTGAATTAGAACTGCTTCTCCTATGCCTATGCTACCTGTGTTTAAAAGTGAAACTTTGGTTTGCTGCCTGTCTCTCTTGAAGCAAAGCCATTAAAAATAACACATTAATTATTACCAACAGCAGGATTACACACAGCAAATAAATTACTTTGGAATCCCAGGTGTTACTGCTCACAATACTTTCATCCACAGGAATGATGAACTCATATATCTCTGCAGGCAAAGTCTTTTTGGGTGACATTTTCATATTTCTTTAGCCAAAGAAATCCAAGACACTGATTGTACAAGAGCTGGACTTTGTACTTAAACCAATGGTGAAAGTTATATATCAGATATCTTCCCAGGTTATTCAATATTAAGCCAATAATGTATTTGTAAATGACCACAGTCAGGGCAGAATATAACAAATGCCACAGAATCCAAAACAGCTTCCTTTTGCTTCCTTAATCTGAGCAGGAATAAATCAAGCAATTCCACCACATATTTTGTGTAATGTGGTGGGTTAAAGTTCCCCATTCACATTAACTAAGCACAACGAACTCAGAAGCAAATGGAAGATGTATTTACAAAGCAAAAACTACACTCTACAATCGAATGCAATGAATATGTAAAAAAATATACAGTATTTATAATATTATACAGGTATTTACAATCAGAAAATAGCATGGAAACCCCCTGGACTCCCTCTGGGATCCCAGAGAGCAGGGCAGCTGTTACACTGCTGTCCCTCCCCATCACCCCCCCCCCCAACTCCCTCAAAACCTTCAAACCCCCCTTGCACCAAAAGGAAGAGAAGCTGAAAGAAGAGCAGTGTTAATCTTACCTGTTTCTCAAGGCCAGCCAGAAAGCAATTAGGTCTTCCCCAGCAAAGCAGAACAGCCAAGCAGCTAGAGAGGAAGAAAAGGAATGGGAATGGAAGTAAAATGTGTAACATGTTTATAGAACACTTGCTTCTATACCAGATATTCTGTCCAATGAAATTAATTTAGAATAATCTTTTGTTTTCCTTTTTACACCCAATTGTGAATTGTTTATATTTTTCTACTTTTCTGCTTGAAATCTGAAGCTGTCTGTGTGTGGTGGCTTGAGCCCTAACTGGGAGTTAAGAGCTCAGATGGGGCAAGGCTGAGAATCTCTCCCCCACTTCCCTCTCCTCCCTCCCAACAGAGAGGGGAGAAAAGGAAGGAGCAAATCCACCAAACAATAATTTGGAGTCGTCTTGGAAGTAGAGAGGTAAAGAGTTGTCTTTAAACAATATATATATAACACCCTGCTTTGGGTTTTTTTTGTGTTTCCAGAATGGGCTTTAACCCACCACCAATCTGTCAAAACAATTGTTTGTGCTCTCCTATTTCATCAGTTACTGAGAATGTTAGTCATTCACAGAATATTCATAGGAACATCATGGAATTTTTGAATGCTTTATTTGACATGTGTTTTAATTGTGTTCCTTCATCAGGCTTAGCTATTTTTCTACTTAGAATGAAAGACAAGAATTACAACAGCCAGCCTTTCACAAGGGGTGGTCATTGTCCAATCTCTTATAAATATTTTACTAGGGGAACAAACTGACTTGCTGACCTTTCATTTGGTGATACAGCACATGACTTATTTGTAATTTATGGAAATAAATTGATAGAAAGTTTTTGGTTTCAAGTAATTATACCTCAGTGTAAAACCTGAATAAAAGTGAAGAGAAGGTAGCTAAGAAAGTAGTAGAACAATATGGATAAAATGGAAAAAAAAATTAGGTTTAAGGCAATAATCTTAACTGTACAGCCATAAATACTGGTAAGAAGCCAATAGAATAGAATAGAATAGAATAGAATAGAATAGAATAGAATAGAATAGAATAGAATAGAATAGAATAGACCAGGTTGGAAGAGACCTTCAAGATCATCACATCCAACCTATCAACCAATCCAATCCACCTAAACAACTAAACCATGGCACCAAGCACCCCATCAAGTCTCCTCCTGAATACCTCCAATAATGGTGACTCCACCACCTCCCTGGGCAGCCCATTCCAATGGGCAATCACTCTCTCTGTATAGAACTTTTCCTAACATCCAGCCTAAACCTCCACTGGCACAGCCTGAGTCTGTGTCCTCTTGTTCTGATGCTGGCTGCCTGGGAGAAGAGACCAATATCTGCCTGTCCACAACCTCCCTTCAGGTAGTTGTAGAGAGCAATAAGTTGCAGTTAAAATCAGTTGACAGCTGTTCTAAAGCACATCATTGAAACCAGTATTGCAATTGGTACCTCCCAGTCCTGGCTGCTAAAATAGAAGAGAAGAAACTGAGAACTAAGATCCAGACTTTTAAGAATAGTTCACCATATTTTCCTTTAATTGCTTGCCTGCTCTGAAATAATTTACATTTTATGGTATGTTTTGTGACAATGACTTTGCTCAATGCTTTTACCACTATGATGACCTCATTCTGAAATATCACTATGAAAGCCATGTGTGTTTACAAAAACTCTAAGGGGAATTAGATCACCCCAGCCAAGAGGACACAGTGAACAAAAGAAGAAAGAGCTAATGGAAAGTGCAGGAAATCATCTTTTCCTCTCACATTTGTTGACAGATCCACAAATACACCAAATGATCAGGGCTTTCTGTGGATTCAACATGTGCAAGAAAATCAGATGCACATCTACCCTTTCCAGGCATGAATTGAAGTTTCCATCTCTGAGGTGTTCAAATCCCCCTTTAGTAGGAGTAGCAGTCATACTAGCAAAAACAAGTGCTGTTCATTCCTGCAGGGGTGGACCTGATTTGTGCTTTTACAATATAATTTTATTTAGAGTTCTAAAAAAAAACCAGGAATTTGATTTATGTACTTTCGTGTGAACCATTTCTACAGTAATTTGAACTCTATATTGCCTTATAAGATCTTTCTCTACTGCCTTGGGAAAAAGTCTTAAATCTGAACCTTTGTTAAATAATTCCTGGTTCAGCTCTTAAAATGCTCAGCTGAACCACAATACAAGGCACTCCAGTGACCTAGCAGCTCCTGGTAAGTCATCACAATCATACCTCGATATACAGTCTGCCTATTCAAGTCACTTAAAATCTTCCTTAATTCCTCAGTCACACAATTATGTCACAGAAAGGATTCCTTTACAAGGCAAATAAACATTAACAACATACAAATGAGTCCTAGTTAATGCTGTAAAGAACAACCAATTGTACCAAAACACTCTATCTGGAAGTATCTTTCCACAACACTGACATAAAGTCACCTCAAGAAGAAAAGAATACATGGATAAAAGAGATTAAAACTGGGTAGCGCATCAGGAAAATAAGATTTAAATAAATGTGGGTGATATTTTTGCTGAATGTTACACAAATATGGTGTGAGAGAAAAACTAATCAAATACAATTCTTCATCCACAGAGAGTGGTTTCATGGAGATTTTTAAATCTGCTTTGGGACTTTCGTTCTAAAAATAATTTGGATATCCTGCAGAGTTAAGTCCCTGCTGTGTATTCTTTCTTCAACATGAGTTGGTGTCTTCCCAAGCTTGGCATTTTTACATTTCAGGCATAGGATTAAGACATTCAGAGAATGTCGAAGTTCAGTAGATGGAAACAGAAGATGTTACTATCAAGTATAGATTCCACCTAGCTTACCTTCAAAGCCCTGACAAAGCTGGGGTATACACAAAGATATAAACTAAAGGTAGGGCTTTTGGATATATTCACAGAAATAAACTCTGTAATGACAAATAATGTTCTGTCAGATCTGAAACTACACAGAAAGATTCAAATCAGAGTGCACAAAAGAAGAAACTCTTGAATAGCACCAGAGCTTCTGATTTTACTGACAGTGACAGTATTTAATGTACTCCAAACACCTGGAAGCAGATGATTTCAGAAGACTCCTTCTAAGAGGCTTGGTTTTGTCTTTTTTTTACTTTTTATTTTTCTGCACCTCAGAGCTGTGAAAAATATTCAAAACCAGAAAAGCAGGATCATTCTAAAAGCCCAGAGCTGTGAGATGAGGAAAGACAGACAGAAAGGGGAAGAAAGCAAGAAAGCAAAGGGAAAAACCAAGCACAAGCCAAGTCAATTAGAAATGGCATTTCCAGAACTGGATCTTTTTCTCTCTTACATGATTTGAAATAGGCAGATCTGAACTCATGATTTTAAAAGTACAGAGTAACCTAATGAGAGAAAAGTGGAAACATTTAAAAGAAAAGCTTATTTATATAAAAGTTGTGGTATTCCAGACTGAAGATTTCTATCCAAACTGAGGAGCTCTCCTTGTTATTCAGCGAGATGTCCATGGAGGTTTCCTCATTAATCCTACTTTGTAGTGGGATTTTCAAGCTTACTTGTCTGCTCAATTTGTATTTCTAAGTTTTCTTTTCAATGCAATAATTTATTTTGACATGGTAGGAATAAAACAGTGCTGATACATAGGTGAGTTTTCCCAAAGGCTAACTGAAAACAACATAATTGCAAAAGAAAATTAGTCCTCTCTCAGACTTCTGCTTCGCTACACAAATATGACCAGAATAAAATGGCTCAAGTTGAGATCATGAGTTTTGCAATCCCCTCTGCAAAAACACGTCTTTACACAGCCTGTCAGAAGATAGGAGACAGATGTTTGGTGCTTTCCACAGTAATTTTCAAATAAACCACGAGTTTTATGAGCATTTCTCAGTGGGAAAAAAATGGCCTAACCAAACAGCCTGCAAACTACAGACCTAGCATCTTTTGTGTTGGAAGCTAAAAGTAGACACCTTTTTTTTTAGTTGAAAAAAATTGTTTGGAGAGTCTCTGTTGTAGAAAGCTTTTGCTTCAATTTTAGCCCCGAGTGTTCCTGTTTCACATAACATTGCCTGAAAAACAGTGCCTGAGAGATCTATATTCAGTTTTCTAAAGCAAACATAACCAGAGTGCTGTTCCTGGGTTACATTTGACTCCTACAATACAAAATGTGAGAGAACATTCTCTACTGGCATTCAAATAATGTTCTTGCAATTTTCAACTGTCAAGAGTTCTTGATTTTCTTTCTTGGAAGAGAGATATTCTCACATGCTGACTCTGTCCGTTGAACAGCTATGCAAATTCTGCATGCCAGCATATAATATTTCCCATGTCAGATTAATATCTTTTCTAGAGGGCAGTAAGAATTTGAAGTTCTTACATTGTGGTTACATACTGATGTTCTTACTCAGGAAAAATGGTCACCTGATTAGCACTCAGAGTTTACAGAGGCTGAAGCTAGAAGGTCCATTAAATCTTAAATTTCATCTACTTAGCTCAGTATTGAGCTCATCACCTCAGCTAGAATGTAATTTTATTTTGGCCAAGCTGTATTTTCTAATAAGTTTTCATTGTGCACACATCAACACATAGACAATTCACCAACAGTCCCAAGAGTTAAAAAGGAAAACTAAATGTCCCTAATTTTCAAATTTAACTGATCAGTCTGTGCCTTCCAATCACTTTTTTTTCTTGTTCTCTTCTTGACTAGACAACAACATTTCTTCAGTGCTCTGTTTTTCCAGTCAATGGGACTATATAAGCTCTATCAAGTCACTTTTATTCAGTGTGTGTGAATTACACAGCATTAGCTTGAAGCCTGTCACATGAGTTTATATTCCTCCAAAATAATTTTTTTTGCTTTCTTCCCACACCTTCTCCAATTTAAAAAAGAAACACTTTCTAAAACAGACACAGTAGTATTTGGAACAGTGTTCTATGAGCAGTTTCACCTCTATTACTTGCAGATGAATAGACATTTCCTCTCTCGCTTTCTTATACTCCCAAGGATAATACAAGCCCTTATGGCAGTAGAATAACATTAGGATCCCTGTCAGAGATCCTTACAAAAATGGTAGTTCAGTTTTCTGTAAAAATGTCCTACAGTCTTTTTCTCTACATATGTAATTTCACAGTTTGCTGTTTTGCTAGTATTTGATGCCATAGGATATCCAACAGCTTCCATGAGAGGCTATTTTACTTCCTTATAGCTGGCAATTCTCTTTCAAACCACACTGACTGCATGTGAGAAGAGTAAAACAGAGCATGTAGTGGACACTGCAGGGGACCATTACGATATGATAATACTTCTGAGCGTAGTAGAAGCAATTAGTGTCAGATTATTTGCTGAAAACAGTATTTTGAAAGTGAAGAATTCTGTGAAGAAATGGAAAGTGAAGGAAAGGGATCAATGCAAATTATTTCAAAATTCTGAAGACTTCACAGAAATAGACATCATGTTTAGAGATATCTGCCTTTTGTATGCAGCATAATCAGCTCTTGACATCCTAGTTTATGCCTTAAAGAAAGCTGCATGGAGTCAATCCAGTTGCACACAAATAGGCACTAAGAGCCATTTTGAGGTCATTTAGATAGCAGTGACATCCACAGGATTTCAATAGATTGGTCCTGGCTCATATGGGAGATTTATTCCTTTCTGGAGTGGTTATAACAATCACACAATGAATACAGATAACATTTTAATGTGCTATGGACTCATAGAAAATATTGCATTTTCTCCATGGCCAGCAGAATTTCTGAAGTGCTGGTGTGAATTATGCAACACAATCACAATTAGTACTGTGCACCAGTGATGAAGGATCATAAAGACTGGCCAGTAGGTGAGTGTAAATGGATGAGAAGAACCATGTAGGGTAGAAGACATATAAAAGGAATATAGTCACATTCTGTCCCCAGTGGCATAGTGGTGTGACATATCAGAAGGTGTATGAGTCTAGGTGTTCTAGCTTTACCAGTTGCTTTTGTGCACACTTTCTATCTGAACATTTCTAACAAATATGAGGGATGTGAAGTGCTCATGAAACGTGGAGGTTTCCCTGTCAAATAACAAAAAGTGTGTTGAGTTTTGTTATCTCCAAGAACAAGTCCTGCTAGGCTACACAGCCAGGAAACTAGAGTACTGATGAGTAGAAAAGGTGGTGTCTTGTTTATTTTATGCTGCAATAGAATAAAAGAGGACTGCAGTTTTCATATTTTCCACTTCTGTGTTTGTGGTTGGGTTTTTTGTTTGTTGGTTGTTTGGTGGGTTGTTTTTTTTGGGGGGGGAGGGTTGTGGAGTTTTGTGGGGGTTTTTTGGGGGGGTTGGTGTCTTTTGTTTGTTTGGAGTTTTGTTTGTTTGCTTGCTTGTTTGTTTGTTTGTTTGTTTGTTTGTTTTTAACATTATGAAGAACATCTTCCTTAGAGAGAACAGATTTGCAGAGTATTATGGAGCAGCAGACAGCAGCACTGCATCAACCCTGATACAAGTAGAAACCATTCTGGTGCCCCTAATAATGGAAGGAGCAGAAAGTGTAAATATTCATGCCATCTATCTCTTTTTTATCATGAAGTTCTGGCAGCAGCACAGTTCCTTCTAAACAGGGGCCATAACCAGTAATTGAACTTTAATCTCATATTCATATCCTGCAAGTACCAACCTCTGACTGATACAGTATGGAGATAAGTGAACCAAAAATCTAATGCTCTTTTGAAGAAATTCAGAAATACTGTTCTTAACTGTGAGACAAAAGACATCAGTCTTTCTTTTGGTAATATGCTAGAAGAGTCTGAGTGCACAACATGTGAACAATAGGTCCTTTGATCTGTCTCGATGCATCATCTTCTAGCATACTGTAATGAAAAGCATATGAAAAGAAAGTGAAAGTGGGAGACGAGTTTAATTCTTCAAGTAATTCCTGACTGAAGGCATAGGACACTTCACTAAAAATTCAATCTTCTTTAATCAGAGATCAAAATTTGCAGGTATAATCAAGGTGGCAGTGAAACTAAAAAAGGTATGACTTTTCTTGATATAACCATGAAAGTCTCAGTCTCTTGGCACAGTTTGGGTAGTGATAAGTGTATACCCATAGTGACAGCAAGTTTTAACAACAATTTTAAAAAGTGGGGGCAGATGCTGCCAAGGAGAGTTAAGAACGTTGTATTTTTATGTGGATCAAATGTAAGTCACTTGTCATCTTACACTTACATTTTCTATTTGATTATGTCAACATACTGAGAAATAGCCAAAGTAAATTTGTTAGGCACCAACACAGCACATTCTCTACAGAAGGGCAATGGAAGAATCAGATTATATTCACAGAGTGCAGCTGTGAATGCTGTCTGATTCTGACTTATGAAGAAATAGGGCATGACAAAATTCAGAAATATTGTAGCTCTTACAGAGTACATTATATTCACTAGGACACATGAAAAGGAAAATGTGACATAATGCAATATTTTTAGATTGGTAGAACCAGCCACAAGACATGTCTAGAGAATACATTGCTTTTTCTTCTATTCCAAGGCATAAAAATGGCAAGAAACACTTCCATTAATGTAGCACATTGGAGACTCATTTTCCCCCTGAAATTCCACACCTGACTAACTTGTGCTTATTCTAAGAAAAGCAAGATGTGTGCAGCTGCCTTCACAATTACAATCATCAGCAAATTAAGTGTGAGTTTGACAGGCAGTACCACTTGGTTGAGTAGGTGGGCCATGAGCAATTCAAATTTTTCTCAATACTAGCTTTCTCTTCTCTTCTCTCCCTTCTCTCCTCTCTTCAAAGCACTCACCTATCTGCCTGACCCATGAAACTAGTCTTCCTCCATATCTCATTATTTTCCTTCTTCCTGTCTTCTCCAGATCTGCAGTTTTACAGTTGCAATCTCCTTATTGCTTTCCCCCCATTATCATCCACCTACTTCTATGACCCCAGCTCATCTAATATACACTATCTCATTTTTCTCTTGGTTTTTCAGGGCTTAAAGACAAGTCTGTGTCATGATGATACAGCTAGATCACAGGAACAGGTAAGATCTGGCTACATGCTTTGCTGACCAGACACCTCAGTAACACTGACAGCTTGAATTTTTTCTGCTGGTGGGCAAAAATGCCTAGCCTTCAGGCAATAGTCTTCTCCCAGGATGTGCAGACCAGGGCTGAAGTCAGGGAGAGGGTTAAACCACAATTGCATAGGTACACAAGGATCTGCCAACCTTAAGGAATGACTTCTGCAAAATGTCACAATACCTTCACTTTTTAAAAGTTATTTTAATTTTTAATTTTTTTTTAGCAAAAGTCCTCCGGGGTTTTGAGGTGCTGTTTATAGCAAGTAGAAGAAAATAAGGCAGATTACATATTAATCCAAACATTCATAAGTGATAAATTTATAGTCTATGTGGATAGATAATGCAGCTTCCCAAAAACCAAGTAGCAGGAAGAGCCATAAAACAGGCACTGATGCTAGTTATTATTGAACCTACAGTCCCAGTCTTTACCCCCTCTCAGAGCAGTATTCACAGCACATCATATTTTTAAGTGTAAACTGCACTTACCTCATACATCTGAATATGGCACAGAATAACCAGCTCTCAATTAGGAAAGAAGTAATAAAGCCAACAGAAAGCTGCCTAACTGAATTTTTGGGAGAATGAAGTGTGAACAGGTGTGATGATGTGTTAAACAGGATGTGGCAAAAATGCCTGTGCTTGCTAATGAGATGACAGTTACTTGTTATGCAAACTGTCCTAATAAAATCATCTTTGAGTGATACCTGTGCCCTTGGGCTCACACCCAATCAACCTGAGAACTGCAACATGTCATTCACAATGACATTCATCAGTATAGACAACTATATGAGATCCGTATGCATAGCAATCCCCAGTGCTCTCTATCTTTAAGGTAAAGGCAAGTTTTCGTTAGAGTAACTTTGGAACATGCAAGCTTCCTTATCCAAAAAAAAGAGTGGCGACTGATGAGAATTGTGAAGTGCACTAGTGGGAAATATAGCCTAATTTAAAATGAAATCTCCTTTCCATGTATTTTTTGTAGCTTCAAATAACACTCATCTTTTTCAATGAAGTAATTTATAAGAAATTTGCATATTTAATTGTGATGAGCTAAAAGAGAAGTGGAACAATGGAGCTTGTCTGTGAATTTTCTTCCAGAACACAGACTTCCTATTAATTTTATTTATTGGAGGGAGAATGGAAAGGAGGCAGGGGAGGAAGAATAATCATCCTATAACTACCTTCCTGATTTTTTTTCCCCTGAAGAGTAATTTTTTCCTGAAGAGCCTTTTGTAACTTAAATAAATGAGAAAGAAATTAAAATCTACTGCAAATACATATATTAATGTATCAATAACTGAAACCATTGCAATCAATAATGGAAGATGATACATTAACCTTTAGAGAACTGGAGTTCAAAATGAAGACTAATGGAGTGCTTCTGTGTTTGTCCAGCTCATTTAAGCCAGCCTGCAACGTAAGTCAATTGGCTGTTTCAAAGTAGAGCACTGAGATGTTAATGTTTAACAAAATGCTTATTTTTTATTATTGATAATGCATTAAATTTAAAACCATCTTACTTTGTTTCCATGTTAGTTTTCAGTCTATTTTTTTTTTCTTGCCATGATCTTTACTTCCTCTGGGAGAGAGGAAAAGAAAGAAATCATACACACTGAATAGATAGCAGCATACCACCACATAAATGTAGCACACACACACTATGGATATTTCAAGAAAAAAAAATTATGACAAAATGCATCCTGCAAAATAGATTCAGTGTTAATGAAAATAATATGCAAAAATGTGATATCTGCTGAAGAGTTTCTGTTAGCTTTTAGCTAAAAGCAATATATTCCTTGCATATTTTGGAAGAAACTGGATATATGCAAATTACTTATTAGAAAGACTGAGGAAGCCAGTATGCAAAGAAAGTCATGTTTCTTTTTCCTGGTAGTTAAAAAAAAAAAATCTCATCTCAGTTTTGTACCACTTTGGCAAAAAAAATTGCTAATAACTCATACGAGAGGAAATGCATATAAATATCAAAGTATTATGGCAAACCATATTTTCCATTAATTTTTAAGATTAAATACTGTCACAGAAACAATATTGCATCAATATTATGCTTATTGCTTTCTGTGACAGCACATGTTCTCTACATTATAAGTGTGACATAATTCATAGAATAGTGATTATTTACTATATGCATGTAACTGTGGTTATTTCAAAAGAGGCAGAAACATTTAAACAGATACATAGCCTGAAAATAATGTGCAACCTTATCTTTCTGAACTCAGATTGTTCTGCATGGGTGTGATGACTGTGTAATTATGATGAACATCATCATTTTAGAATAAGGAAAACTTTCTGTGGCTGTGTTGTTCTAGCAAATATCTGTGCAATATCAGTTTGACAAAAGCCCTTTGCAACAACAGAAATTTATGCTATAGTAATCTGCCATTATAATCAATAACTTTTATTATTCATAATATATGAAGTGCTAAGATGAACCTGTTGTGCAATAAATGTAGTGGTCTGTCACTTAATACAATGTGATTTTACAATATTGCTAATGAGCACAAAATATTCAAATATAGAATATTGGCATATATGAGATTTATGATAAATTTAAAGTAAGGAGGATTCTAGGCTAAGTCTTCATGTTGCTCTGCTGAGGTCAGGAAAATCAACACTGTTCATGTGTCTGTGACAGAAGCATAAAGGAGTAACTTCTGAGTTACAAGCTACATTTATTTGGTCTTAGCTTTTTTATTTTCTAAACAGACATATGTGATAAAATCTAAAATATGTAGGAAAAATTACTTTGACTGTTTTAATCTTTCCAGAGGATACAGTATGCATGTGATTAAGATCCACAGAATTGTCTGCAGTAACTCTTTCAAAATTATTTCATTTTCAATTTACTTCATATCCCTTGTTTGCCTTTCAGATTTAACCATGAATAAAACAGATCTGAAACACGAACATACCTGGAAAAAAAACATTGTTCTATACATCTAAAATGCAACAAGTAGAAAGCAAATATATGGACAACTCTGCTTTTTGTCATGTTTACTTCTGTGGAACAAACCTACCCTACCCAGGGGCTTCAGAGTTAAAACTGAGATAATGTAGCTAGTGAGATTAGCTGCAAGGCTATTGAACACAAGCCCTGTCATATGTGCAGAAATACTTCTTTTGTAACACCCTATGACTGTGTACCTCCATTGGGATCTTAGATATAATGCGTTTAATGCAATGGACCTTGTATTTTTCTCATCATATGTCAGAGGACAATGATGTTCCAAAAAAAGCTTCACAAACTATACAAAATCTGGACATAAAATAATATCAGAAGTATCTTTGGCATACACTGAAACATCAGAATATAGTATGCATTAGCCACACATCTGTAAGAAATATCAAGAAAAGGTACAATTTAAATGGGAATAAGCAGTTTAAAGAAACTGTCAACATTCTTATGGTTTTATAGGCTGCATGTCTGATTCAAACCACCTATTTTCTGGGTCCCCACAAGTTCAAGACTGCATCTTCAAAATGAATATAAAATTCATACCTACATGAAATTCTGCAGAATAATTGAAACCAACCAACCAACAAATCCAAACCAAAACAAAAACAACATCCAAACCACAAAAGTATTTCCTTCATTACCATATAATTCTGTAAGGTTTGTGTTAATTACTCTTGGTTTTCTTTCTACTAGTTTGTTTTGTTTTGGTTTAACGTTTGTGTTTAGCTTCCATTTACAATACAGCATCTTTAGGACACAGACTGGATTGCTGTATTCATCTGTGATCATATTGATTACCATACCCAGTTTTAAAAGCTAACAACAGTGGCTCATTTTACTTAAATAAAGTCATAAAACAGGTAGGAACTTTCCAGGCAAGGGTAACACTATTTCTGCTTATTGCCCATTCTGGTAAATGTATTGCAATCATATGTCATGATTAAACTCAGAAGCAAGGGAAACTTTTAACTCTATGTAGTGAAATTTTTTTTTCATGTATGTAGTATATTCTCCTGACTGGTAATTATAATTCAGGAAGTTCAAGTAGAACCACATATATAATTTCTTCTGCCAAAAGTACTGCGGTAAATCATAGTTCTTTTGACCTGAAACCCTTGAGTCAGTCCTGGGAAGTCTATTGTATGTTATTAGACTGGAAGCATACTGTAAACTCTCATCTGTTTTCATAATAACATTGCATGTCTTGCTTGAGCTTTCTTACATATGTCACTAAGTTTACTACTTCATAAATATCTTTAAATATCCTACACTGTATAGTATCAAAGTTGCAATTCTGTCATGCAGTAATATCATAATGAAGTGGATTTAAAACAGAGTTTGCCTTTTATCTTTTTTCTATAAATAGAAGCTCACAGTCAATATATCTTCTTGCAATTTGGCTTTGGTTACTGCATTTTTAGTTTATGTTGACCTGACAATGACATAATTTTTATGACATCTTTTTTAATTAAGATCACAATTTATATCAAGTATGTCGTCTTTCTTAAATACCTTTTTATATAAATACTTTTAGGTTTTCCATCCAAGGTCTGGGGGCAGTTAGACTTGCTGCATGGCTTGTTTTTTTTAATTATTATTTGTTTGGGGTTTTTTTAGTTTTCATTTGTATAAGACTGCATCCATCAGTGAGGAAAGAGATGAATATTAAGACAATGCCGTCTCTCTGCACTTGCAAAGTGTAATCTCAGCAAGTTTGCTGATGACACAAAACTGGGAGAAGTTGCTGACACACCAGAGCCTGTGTGCTGTTTAGCAAGACCCAGACAGGATGGATTGCTGAGCTGAGAAGAATCTCATGAAGTTCAAGTGTTCATGAAGGGCAAGTATAGAGTCATTCACGAGGGAGGAATAAACCCATGCATCAGTACAGATTAGGGATTCACCTCCTGGAAAGCAGCTCTGCAGAGAAGGACCTGGAAATGCTGCTGACAAGTACAGCATGAGCTGGCACTGTGCCTTTATGGCCAAAAAGGCCCATGATATTCTGGGGTGCATTTAAAAGAATGAGTCCAGTAGGTCACAAGAGATTCTCCTTCCCCTCTGTCCTGCCCTAGTGAGGCCACACCTGGAGTGTCATGTTCAGTTCTGGACTCCCCAGCTCAAAAGTGATGGGATTACTGGAATGAGTCCAACAGAGGGTCACAAGGATGATGAGGGGGCTGAAGCATTTCTCTTTTGAGGAGAGGCTGAGACACCTCTGACTGTTCAGCCTGGAAAAAAGTCTGGGAGGGATCTTATAAATGCATATAAATATCTGAAAGGTGGAGGTGATGTGGATGGGGTTGTGCTGTTTTCAGTGGTACCCAATGATAAGAAAAGGGGCAATGGGTACAACACAAAACATATGAGGTTTCACTTAAACTTAAGGAAAAACTTTTTAACTTTGATGTTGGAGAAGCACTGTAATAGATTGCCCAGAGAAGTTGTGGGATCTTCTCTAGCGACTTTGAAAACCTGCCTGGACTCATTCTTGTACAACCTGCTTCTAGGCATAACTCTGTTATCAGAGTGGCTGGACTAGATGACCTCCAAAGGTCCCTTCCAACCCTGACCATTCCATGATTCTATGATAGATACCATGACAAAAAGATGTCTTCATGGCAATAGTCATTGACAAGTTTCCATGAAATTCGCTGTCAAATCTACACCCAAAAAACATATCTACTTTTTTGTTTTTTGCAAGGTTTCTAATTGGACTTACCTAGAAAAACTGACAAGTCAAGACAGGCAACACCACAAATTTAGTCTTCTAGTATATGATTATGTTCAGAAAAAATCCATGCAAACTTATAGACAAATAAATTCCTGAAAATACAATTTAGGTCATTTGAAAATATGACCAACTTTCACCACCCCCCCCTCTCTGAATAAAAAATAAATAATAATAATTTTTTTAAAAAGTGGATAAAAAGTTCAAACTTTTTCACATTGAAAGAACGCTATTTTCAGCCTGACAGTACAATTAATTTTTAATTTTCTTCACCTCATTTTGAAACAGGGTAAATATTTCATTTAAATTAGACAACGCATTCAAAGCAAGAATTTAGAATACTACCGTACAAAAAAATCACTTTTCACAGCATATTTTTCATTACTGCTGTAATGAACTACATGGAGTTGAAGATGAAAGATCAATGTGAGACTAATCTTTATTTTCAGATTCTGCATAAAACTTCCACAAAATTAATTCAAATGTAAAAAAACAGCAGTCTCAAATGTTATTGAGGTACAATACCTCAAACTTATCTATTCCAATCCAGAAAGTGATGTACCAGGATGATGAAACTGAATTAATCAAATTTATTGTGATGCCAAATGACTAAGCAGAGTTTAGAAACTGTATCTTGAAGATGGTTTGGGGGAGAAAGCAGTCTGGGATGAAATGCTGAGTAAAATACTTCACCTTATCGATTGGTTCTTTTTTCAAGAAACAGGTTTACTTTTACCTTGTTGGGATATATTTTGTTGTTTGGATTTTTTTTTTTTTTGTGGTTTACTTCTTTAGTTTATTTGGGGGGGTTGTGTGTGTTTGCTTGATTTTTTAAAAAAATGTTTATTTTTCATATAGGTTTGGTGTACTTGTTCTTTTTCAAATGAAATGTCTGCATCTGCAGAACTGCAGACTCACTTTACTCAACAAAAACATCCTATGTTATATTAAATTTTGATAATTATTCAAGTCAAATGTTATTTTCAGGGCACACCTGGACGCTGCATGTGATCTGAATTACGTTGTCAATAACAAAGGCTCAGAGAGCAATGAGCTCACAAGTCAAGTAATATGAATGCTAATTTACCCTAACAAAGGACACAGTGACTTTTTCTACTTTAATGTGATTGAAAAAAGGGTACAGAAGAATAATTCAATACTTCATTAGTTTGCAGAGTTTATTCTCTGGACCTGTAAAGTTCCTTCTCATAAGATTCCTTTAAAAATCCATACTAAGTCAACTAAAACCAGTTAGTAAACCTGTAGACACATTGTATTTATACACCGGGAAAAAAAAATCATAGTTAACATGATAATAAGGGTGGTAACATGATAATAAGGACCACTTATGAAGCCACAAAGAGTAAGAGTTGGTGGAACTTTCCAGTATTAAAGAACTCTCCAAAGAGCAACTATGCAACTCCTAGTCAAACCAAGAAAACAAAAAGATTATTAGGAAATATTTAAAAACCCTGTTCTGATGGTCTGTTTCAGAACGGAGAAGCAAAGGAAACCAAACAGGCTTTGAATAACTATATAACCTCTGCAGCTTTGCTTCTAGTGTCAAATAATTCACAGTATCACAGTATCACAGTATCGCCAAGGTTGGAAGAGACCTCGAAGATCATCGAGTCCAACCTGTCACCACAGACCCCATGACTAGACCATGGCACCAAGTGCCACGTCCAATCCCCTCTTGAACACCTCCAGGGATGGTGACTCCACCACCTCCACAGGCAGCCCATTCCAATGGCGAATCTCTCTCTCGGTGAAGAACTTTCTCCTCACCTCGAGCCTAAACTTCCCCTGGTGCAGCTTGAGACTGTGTCCTCTTGTTTTGGTGCTGGTTGCTAGAGAAAAGAGGCCAACCCCTTCCTGGCTACAACCACCCTTCAGGTAGTTGTAGAGAGCAATGAGGTCGCCCCTGGGCCTCCTCTTCTCCAGGCTAAACAACCCCAGCTCCCTCAGCTTGTGCTCAAGGCCTCTCACCAGCCTTGTGGACCTTCTCTGGACACGTTCAAGTGTCTCAATGTCCTTCTTAAACTGAGGGGACCAGAACCAGACACAGTCCTCAAGGTGTGGCCTAACCAGTGCAGAGTACAGGGGCACAATGACCTCCCTGCTCCTGCTGGCCACACTATTCCTAATGCAGGCCAGGATGCCGTTGGCCTTCTTGGCCACCTGTGCACACTGCTGGCTCATGTTCAGGCGGCTGTCAATCAGCACCCCCAGGTCCCTCTCTGTTTGGGGGCTCTCCAGCCACTCTGACCCCAGCCTGTAGCTCTGCATGGGGTTGTTGTGGCCAAAGTGTAGCACCCGGAACTTGGACTTGTTGAATGCCATCCCATTGGACTCCGCCCATCTGTCCAGTCGGTCGAGGCCCCTCTGCAGGGCCCTTTGACCCTCTAACTGACCAATATCTGCTCCCAACTTGGTGTCTTCTGCAAATTTGCTGATGACTGTCTCAATTCCCTCATCCAGATCGTCAATGAAGACATTGAAAAGAATGGGGCCCAGCACTGATCCCTGGGGGACGTCACTGGTGACTGGCCTTCAGCTGGAGGTGGCACCATTAGCCACCACTCTCTGGGCCTGGCCCTCCAGCCAGTTCCTAACCCAGCGCAGAGTGTTGCTGTCCAAGCCACGAGCTGACAGCTTAGCCAGCAGTTTGCTGTGGGGGACAGTGACAAAGGCCTTGCTGAAGTCAAGGTAGACCACATCCACAGGCCTCCCCACATCCACCAGGCAGGTCACCTGATCATAGAAGGAGATCAGGTTGGAGAGGCAGGACCTGCCCTTCCTAAATCCATTTTGTCTGGATCTGAGCCCTTGGCCATCCTGCAGGTGCGCAGTTATTGCCACCAGGATAATCTACTCCATCATTTTCCCTGGCACTGAGGTCAGGCTGACTGGCCTGGAGTTTCCAGGTTCCTCCATCCGATCCTTCTTGTGGATGGGGACCACATTGGCCAGTTTCCAGTCATCTGGGACCTCACCAGTGAGCCAGGACTGGAGGAAAATCATGGAGAGCGTCTTGGCCAGCTCATCTGCCAGCTCTCTCAGGACCCTAGGATGGATCCCATCCAGCCCCATGGACTTGTGAGTGTCCAAGTGGCTCAGCAGGTCCTGAACCAATTCCTCATGGATTTTCAGGGCATTGCACTGCTCCCTGACCCCATCACCCAGCTCAGGAGGCCACTCATCCTGAATTCCTCCTGCCTTGCTGTTAAAAATTGAGGCAAAGAAGGTGTTCAGGACCTCAGCCTTTTCCTCATCTTCAGTCACTGTGTTCCCCTCCAGGTCCAATAAGGAGTGCAGGTTCTTCTTGCCCTTCTTTTTGGCATTAACATATTTGTAAAGATGCTTTTTATTATCCTTCACAGAGGTGGCCAGCCTCAGTTCCAACTGGGCCTTTGCCTCTCTAATTTTTTTCCTACATAATCTAACAACTTCCTTAAACATACCTCAAGAAGCCTTCCCCTCCTTCCAAAGGTGATACGGCCTCTTTTTTTCCCTTAGTTCCTCCAGGAGCTGCTTGCTCATCCAGGCTCCTCTGGATGAACTTGGAAAAATATTTATGCTTTTCCAAAATGAGATGAGGAAAATTTCTGAAATAACCTGTCTGGAAGTAGGTTCTCTTCAGGATTCTGTCTCATGGTAGATTTTATTTTAGAAAGAAATGGAAGCTACTGTGTCCATAGAATAGGCATTTTCGTAGTCTAATAGGTAATTTGTAGTCTAATAGCTAGAAGCAAGACCATCTTACCTATGCATATTATGTCTTGAAAAATACAGTATATATTATATTATATTATATTATATTATATTATATTATATTACATTACGTTATGTTACGTTATATTATGTAACATATGTATTATGGCAAAATGGGCCACCTTGGGTTCACAACAGAGCTAACCAAGAGCTAACAAGCTGTAAACCTCAGAAATAACCAGGTAAATTATCATGTCACTCACAAACCACCAAGCTGCTAACTACCAAAACCTTTGCTGAATGAAGCAATGTTCTGAGTTCCTATTTATAGTCCAAAAGGGCAGTACCCACAATTAGAGGAAGTGAGAGAGAGGGCACAGTGCTGTGGTGGAGGCCGGACTGAAGCACTGTGCTGCTAAGACAAAAGAGCTAATTGCCCTGAAGACAGGAGCAAG
This sequence comes from Colaptes auratus, assembly GCA_015227895.2. NCBI lineage: Eukaryota > Metazoa > Chordata > Aves > Piciformes > Picidae > Colaptes > Colaptes auratus. Next base: position 79,419,375 of record CM026897.1, on the reverse strand, counting down.
TAAGTGCTTGTCACCACCTTGAATCCCATTAATGAATGGGGACGGGAGAAGATGAGAGAGATAAGAGAAAAGAACAACAAGCAATGAGCAAACAAGCAACCAGCATGTGGGTTCGTGAAATCTTCCCCTATTAATTCCCTTTTTGGAAACTGAATGGCGCAATGGCACAGTGGCTATACAAATCCCACCAATCAGTTCAAAAATGTCTGGCAAGCAAAACTGCACACACCTTCTCTAATAGCCTCTGACACGTGCAGTTGCCTCTCTAAAATGTGAGGCTCAGGGTCCAGCTTCCACTTCCCTCCAGACAGCCTTAACAACTCCTGCTTATTGGTTCCTCAACCTCAAACCAGACCCTGCAACAGAGAGGGAGGAGAGAAACCAGTGGCTCAAACAGGTTTAGCTGGTTTGTTAATGCCTCTTCCAAGGGCAGGAAACAAAATTACTGAGACCCCTGAGATAGTCACGTACAGAATCAATCTCTGAAAACAAATTAAATAGATACTGTAAGACATTGAAATTGCATCAAAGAAGACAATTGCATCAAAAACCTTGTGACTGAAATTCCAGTGAGTAGACTGTGTCTGACTGAGAATTTGTTCAATCCTAGAAAAACTCCTTTTCCTTTTCTTCAGTCTATAAATAAAGACTGGCATCTGAATAAGAAAGCTGGGAAGAAGCCCCAGAATTCTCTGCAGCATATTAATTCATCATAGTGACTGATGTGTGGGTAGCTAAACTTTTCATAACAATTCTTTTGTCAGTTTCTGAAAAAGCACATCTTGACCTTATATTTCCAATGCATGGGGTTTGAATTTTGGCTGCTCTTTAACTTAATACTGTGCCTGTCATTTAGTAGTTGCATGCTTCTTAAACCCATACTGTGGAAAAGAAGTAGGAGCCAGCAGCAAGCAGGTAGATGGATTTCAGCTTTGACCCATTGAAGATTGCTCAACATGGAACAATTGTATTTGGTTTGCTTTGAAAAACTTTCATGGTAGAGGGGCTGCAGGGGTGGTTTCTCTGAGAACATGTCAGAAGATTTTTCCATGTCTGACAAAGCCAATGTCAGCTTGCTTTAGGATGGACTTACAGCTGGCCAAGCCTGTGTCCACCAGCAATGGTGGTAGCAACTCTGCGACAGTACATTTAAAAGAAAAAACCCAAATCTAGGTAAGTGAAGCCAGAGAGAGGAGTGAGAATATGTTAGAGAAAATCTCTACAGACATCAAGGTCAGTGAAGAGGGAGAGGAAGGAGGTGCACCAGAGCTGAAATTCCCCAACTTGTGGTGAAAGCCATGCTAAGGCAAGATGTCCCCCTGCAGCCCATGAGGCTAATGGTGCAGCACATAACCACAGGTAGCCTATGGAGGATCCCATGCCAGAAAAGGTGGGTGCCCACAAGTACCCATGGGAAGACTGTGCTGGAGCAGGCTTATGGCACTACCTGTGCCCCTGTGAAGGGAGGAGCCTGTACTGGAGCAGGTTTACTGGCAAGACTTGTGACCTTGCAAGAGACTCATGCTAAAGAGTTCCTGAAGAACTGTACCTGCTAGAAAAGTCTTTTGCTGGAGGAGTTTTTGGGGAATTGTAGCCTGTGGGAAGGACTTACATTGAAAAATTCCTGGAGGACTACTATCTGTGGGCGAGACCACATGCTGGAGCATGACAAGGGAGGAGTCTTGACATATGACCCTGTTTGTGTCTTAATTTCACTCACAAGAATGTTCAAGAAAGAACCACGTCTCCTTCCCAACTTCCTGACTGAGACACTTCTCAAATTTCAGCTTCCTGCTTTTAAAATTAAATCCCATTCCTACTTTCAGGAAAGCTCTTTTATTTGTTAGTCACATTATTCACAAATTTTTATACCACTAATTTTGCAGCATAGTCACAAAAAGCACAACAGAAGTAGAATGCAGCTGTTAGTTTCCCTCTAGCTTTATATTCTCATATAAACTAAACTGTGAACTGAGGTTCCTAATCCTAGACAACATACCTTTACAAAATCAATTTGATGTTTTCAACTGAATCCATCTCTGGTGCAATTCACTGGTCAAGTTCACAGAATTGGTATAATAAGTCAGTTCCATTGTCAATTTTTAACCTAAGAAATAGTTCAAACAGAGATAGTGTGATAACTGGACTGTGTCACATCCTATCCTTTACAAAGAACAGTTATTTTAAGTCAGCATTGACCAAGGTCATCAGTAAACCAATAAGAAAATCCTTATATACCAAACACCATTCTAATATCCCTGAAAACAGTGAATAAAACACTGAAGATTGTTTTTCATCTATTTGTTATTGAATTTTGGTAAGCATTAAGACTGGTAAGTGCAAGATTCCATCAAAGAAAGTGCAAAACATCTGTGGGAGGGAAAGTCTACAGGGACAAGTGCTAGTAAGGTGAATGTATTGAACCCAACATGCACGCTACTGAGGAAGAAACAAAACAAATCACATTTAAAAAAAAGAATTGTGGGTTTTGTAAAAGAGATTAAGTTCATCTGGAAAGATGAATTATGGATTTTATTTTCCTTCTGGTTTGTATTCCAAATTCCAGCGTACTGAATGATGAACACATTTTTATTTTAAATACAATAGGTGCCAAACATCCTTGCTACCTAGAAAATGTGAGGAGGAAAATGTTTTTTTTCATAGAAAGTTTCTTAACAAATGTTCTATTTCAATAAAACTATTGATATAACTACTAGAAATCTATGGCAAAAAAATAAGACAAATTCTCTAAATTAGTCTCTTGTTTTAGCCATAAACAAGTTACTAGTTGACATTGCTAAATAGGAACTCAGTCTATGCTGATGTATATCACACAAAAACTAAAAAGTCTTAAAATGTGAAATCTCTCAAATGCATCTCCAAATGTCCCAACTTGTCCATCATCAGTACACTACATTTAAGGATTATATCTCATATATTTCCAAGTTTTCACAATTCACTGTAGAAGTAGAAAAGATTATATCTTACAGAGATTTGAAAGACACTTTTTTCTTCTTTTTTTTCCCTGACAGAATTGCCCTTTTTTTTTTTTGCTATTTTTTATTCCCCCATTAGCAGTATAGTATGGAAGAGTGTTCAGCCTACTAATAGATGTAGTTTCACTGAATTCACAGAGAATTCAGTCACCGTAGCTCTTGACAGCTTCACATCTACCTTTTGTATGTTTCCATTTATGTTCTCCTTGTGTGTGCCAAGCCCACAGCAGAAAATACGGAGCAAAAGCAAGCCTGTAAGCATAAGCCGTTGGGCAAGATTTCTGAGAAATACTGCAGTAAAAGGATGGCTGTTCTCTCTTGCCATGAGTTGTGGGACACCGCCTCTAACTTCATTCAACACCTCACAGCCATTCAGCCCTGTGATGTCCCACTCACAATTTCCCTATCAGTTATGAGTTGCAGGATGTTTTTTGGCTGTCCAGGAGGAATTTTTGCAAACATTTTTTCCCTATTATCTCCAAAAACATGACTGAGGCAAAGATGACTTTGATTTTCAAATATGAAGTTCTCACATTGTTCAACAATTCTTTTCAGCCACCTTTTTCTTTACCAAAATTAGATACTTTATTTTTTCCCCCAAGATGTTCTCTCAGACACTGTCTTTAAAATCTGCTAAATTTGTTCAAATTAGGAGTACCTAAAAGACTGAAGTAGCATTTTTTCATAATTTAGTAGTGAAATTCACCCCTGAACACCAACTTCCTTGTATTTTAAACAAGGGAGATGTCAAATATAGACCTGTTTTTCTGTGATGATCTATTTGAAATAATAGAATAAGCCTTAGTTTAGCTGCATCCACCTTCTGACTTACTTCCTACCCTCTAATGCTTCTGAACTCCTTTCACTCAATTAATTCAGCAAATAACTCTTTACTATCATAATTATGTATTTCATATATATAATAAAATTAAATTTATAACAGCATTAGCTAGATTGTACTTCAGTTATTTAATAAATATACAAATGGTTAAAATAATCAGATTAACTATTTAAATGAATGAGGAAGGCACATTTCACACTAAGAAAGCATTTTAGGCAGTGGATACATTAAATTCTCCCATCATGATTTACAGATTTATGCTTCTGTATGAGCACATAAAAAAATAATGGAATTTAATGACAAGGTTAGAATCAATGTAATAATTTTGCATTAATAACTTATTTTTCCAGAGCTATAAAGGAGATTTACATATGTAGACACCGCCACTCCAACAGAGAACAATAATTTGATGTAGCTATTGAGCTAGAAAGGCAACACTGCTAGTGGCAGAAGCAAAGCGTAGCTAGGTAAACATGGTAGCCTCAGAGCCACATTTGCACTTTTGACTTTTAAACTGCTTGCTATCATGACAGAATTACAGTGTAGGAATACAAGAAAGATTCAGAAAACAGATAAATTAGTAGAGAAAGTCTGTAGAGGCACAGAAAACAAACAAGCAAGCAAACAATAAAACCAACACAAAACCAAAACTGACCTTCTGGCTAAATAGCAACACTAAATCATGTCAAGTGTCTGTGACTAGGAATGTAAAAAATGAATGTCAGAACTCAGCTGCAATTTAGTCAGGGGTAGGGGACCAAAATAAGCGTGGAAGAATTTGAAGACAGCTTCCAGGGAGTAAGAAAGCTCTTAAATTGTGTACTGAAAAAATTCTGAAGAACCCTGACAGCATCTGCCCTGGAGAGTGTTCTGTTTGCCTGGAGGTAAAGGGTAAGAGAGATCCTGAGCCGACCCATTGCTCTGCAAATCCTAGAGCAAGCCACATGCTTAGATGTTCACTCAAAATAATTTTCTGAAATACATAAAATGGCAGCACCTTTTGCTCTTTCAAAGAAATACTGCTAGAACAACACAGCTAGTACCAATTCTTCCCCTACCCCAGATGCAGGAAGCACAGCAAGCAGCAAAGTCATTTGTGCCTATTCAATCTCTCTTTCAGCCTTTTCAGATTGTCAGGTTAAGTCCAGCCCTTAAAGTGTTTCAAAAGAATTTATAGTACTCCTAGAAGTTTGCTGATATTAAAGTGGTCCTATGATCTAAACCCCAACATTATGATTTACAGAGAGCAAAAAACAGTAGAAGATTGCGATCAGAGGCCCCAAGCAGCATTTGGAAAGAATTGTTGAATAAGCAATAAGAGACAGCAAATCTAAAATAGAAAGTGAAACAGGAAGATATTTAGTTAAGAATAAGTATCCATCATCTCATGTCACTGCTGCTGAATCTTTAAAAACAGATTAAAGAGCTTGCAAGAGACAAAATAATGTATATATATGCATATATATACATATTTTGTGTATTTTTGTGTGTGTTAGATGGCAAATAGAATGAAAAATGTTAATAAGGACACTAATATACTATTCCAGTTCTTTTTGTGGAAAGTTGTACTTAAAAAAAATGCATTTGTGATTTCGTAAGAAGGTCTTTGCATTTTAAGACTAGTAGCTTCAAGCAACAGAAAAAAATTGCAAAAGTACAAAAAACAGAGGAAATGGTGATTTCTTTTAGTCACAGTTTGTAAAGGGGCAGAATGCTGACTTGCACATCAGGAACCAGACATATGAAAAAAATTGTGCTAGTTGAAATAACCACAAAATACTAAAACAATCTGAAGGTTACAAGCAGACTGCCTACAAATAAGAAAACAAACCTAGTATCACAATTACAATAATAATCTTCTGCTTCATGTTTATGGAAAAGGTCTCTCCTGAAGGTGAAAAGAAGCACTCATTTCCTACAGCTCAATGTTTGCTATCTAGGGCAATCCTTAGCCCTAGTTGCCTGAACACTATCAGTGTTCCTCAACAGCTTAAATTTCAATATTAAGACATTTTTTCATTACTATTAAATGTAAAATATTTATTAGTTATATATTTATCTCCCATGGTATGTATGTTTAATTACTTTTCATTTATTTGCAGGATGCCATGTTTAATGATTCAGTAAAGTCATTTTCAAATCACCTCTTTGGAGTGTTTTGTTTTTTTTTTTCCTGAAACCTGAACCTCAGCTTTTCCTGTCTTGTAGCTCCTGATAACGGGATTGATGTGACTCAGCCCCAAACCATTAAAGTCTAAATTTGCTAGGAATATTTTATTTCTGAATATGCATTAAGCATACACATATTCCAGGGTAACTGGAAGAAATCTAATGGCTTGTCTGATCTTTGACAAGATGTACGAACAGATGAATCACTGATCTTAAGCTCCATGCAGCTATCTGACAGTGTATCTATGTTGTAGCATAATGGAGGCTTAAATATTTCTTCTCAAGATCAAAATCCTCTTTTTCTTCCTTATTCAAGCAATAACCACACCTGCTTAGTTAGATGAAATCAGCAGCATTGGCTCTGTATTACAACTGCTGAAGCCTACATGAAAATGTTAATAATGTCATTAGAATCTTACTTAATCGGTTTTATATCACTGTGAAACATTAACACATGTTTTTGTTCTAAATACACTGCTACTTACTTTACCATAATAAATGTCAAGGGAAATCACAACTGTTATCTTACACCAAAGTACTCTGACATGTTGTACATGCCCTGAGGAGCTTGCGTGCAAGACAGCAAAATGTGTAGGAGAAGAACAGCAAAGATTGAGAAAATTTTTAGGGTAAAGAACAAGGGGGGAAAACTCACGTGTACCTGAACAAAGTGATGACTGTTGGTCAATACCGCTTGTGGATACTTTGATTCTGAGAAAAGTATTTATTACATATGCAATACATTGCAGATTGACACACACAAAATGAAGTACAGTCATGTATGTATAAACATATCTTATTGGCTGTTGTGGGTTTTTCCTCACAACTCCCCTGTTGTAAGCAGAAAAGCAAATACAACATTATCATACCAAATAAACCAAATAAAACCAAATCCCACAATACTAAATAAACCAAATAAAACCAAATCCCACAATCAATAGTCACCAGAAAACCAGTTCCTAATTTTTAACCTACTGAACAGAACAATAAAACACTGTGCCAAACCTTTAGCCTTCACATACACGATATATATTACAGATTTTGCTTTATACTCTATGGTATCTTCCCAGCAGTGCAAGTACAAAAACGGATTTATGATTAGTGTCATAAATCCATTATCAATTGTGATCATATACGTATGGCATCAGAACTTGCTTTGCACTGTTGCCAAGAGTAAAATAAATAGTTGATAAAGTAGGTAATTGCTCAGTAATGGTCTGGCCACAGCCATAAGGTAATTGATCTGAAAGTTTACCTTCTCTGTGCTTACAAGAATAACTGTCCAAAAATGACAAAGGATGATACAAGCCATTCCTTTCTTGATAGGTAATACAACTATGGAATAGCTAATTAAACTGAAGATTTTCCATTCAATATTTTGATATACCTTTAAGATAAAGCTTTGTGTTGATAGTAACATAAATTAAGGTCACATATTAGCAGGCATATTTATAGATCATGTGTCTGTGCTGTGCATACTGCATAATTAATGAGATACTGCATAATTAAGAGAATAGAATAGAATTAACCAGGTTGGAAAAGATCTTCAAGATCATCAAGTCCAACCGATCACCCAACAACATCTAATCAACTAAACCATGGCACCAAGTGCCTCATCCAGTCTCTTCTTAAACACTTCCAGTGATGGTGACTCCTACTCCAATGGACAATCACTCTTTCTGTGAAGAACGTCTTCCTACACATCTAGCCTAAACCTCCCCTGGTGCAGCTTGAGACTGTGTCCTCTTGTTCTGGTGCTGGTTGCCTGGAACAAGAGACCAATCCCCACCTGGCTACAACCTCCCTTCAGGTAGCTGTAGACAGCAATAAGGTCTCCTCTGGGCCTCCTCTTCTCCAGGCTAAGCAACCCCAGATCCCTCACAGGGCTTGTGCTCCAAACCCCTCACCAGCTTTGTTGCCCTCCCCTGGCCATGTTCCAGCAACTCAACCTCTTTCCTAAACTGAGGGGCCCAGAACTGGACTTTTGCCAGAATATAGAGCTGATGTAGTTTACAAATATTGCTCTCATTTTTACCTTTTCCTCAATAGTTCACTTCTATATAAATAAAACTAAACCAAACAAAATCTTGAAATTTAATGATGCACTTACACTTACTATAGCAACTCCCATTTTGCTGTTATGTAATGACAAAACAATTAAAAAAATTCCCAGGAAGCATATAATTTTCCATTTTTTCATTTCAATGAAACTTTTTATTTGCAATTCAAAAAATAGTATGTGAAAGCAGAGCACTGTGAAAAATTAACCTCACTTTAAGTCCTAAATAAGAGTTGGAAAGAAGATACAGAATAAGTTTTGCAGAAAATTATGGGAGAAAAGTGTGGTTTTCTAAATTTTCTATTAAATTCCATAGATTAAACATAAATTGGATTAAAATCACTGTATTTATATATATTATGAAGATGTGAAAATTTATTCAGACATAAGCTATGAAAAATATAGAATAGTAACTAAGGAAGAGTTTGGGACAGCTCTATGAAGTTTACTGTGAAAATCTTCCAAGCACAGGAACAGAGTAGCAATCTCCTCATGAAGGCACTGAACAAAGGTATTTTCAGGCCTATGTTTGCAAAGTCCTCAGTCAGAGCTCAGTTCTTCAAGATTGAATACTGTATTTTGTTGTCTGAAATGAAGGGAAAGGTGTTAAAATAGGAGGAAATTAGAAGTCTTTTAAAGGAATTGACAAAAATCAACTGGTTTACTTCACAGCTCTCATAACTGTCACAAAATTCACATCCTCCCCACTGTGACTGTGCATTGATAACAACAAGCCATAGGAATATGAAAAAAAATGGGCCTTATAATAATACGTCATTTGAAAAGAGTCTGAACTAGGAATATAGGAACACTTTCAGAGAATGTAGGGATACAGGAAGGCAAGGCTCACTTGGAATTAAGTCTTGCAAGAGATGTCAAGTAGAACAAAAAGGGCTTCTTCAAGTACATTAGTGGCAAAAGTAAGACTAGGGTAAATGTAGGCCTACTGCTGAATGAGATGAATGACCAGGTGATGGAGGGTGCAGAGAAAAGGGAGTTAGTGAATGTGTTCTTTGCATCAGTCTTTCCTGCTAAGGCTGATCTGCAGGAATTTCAGTTCCTGAAGGCAGAAAAGAGAGTTTGGAGAAAGAAAGACTTTCCTTTAATCAGTCAAGTTAGAGACAAAGTGGACTCAAGTGGCAGGGTGAGAGAAAGTTCGCCCCCCACACACAAAGAAACCGCAGCTAACTCAGTCAGAGAAGCAGATGAAATAAGCTGTATTTACAAGCAGGAATGCAACTTTGGGTTTAAGTTCTGTCAATTCAGTCTGTTCTTCTCTGTCCTGTGGGCTGGTCGGCTTCTCTCTCTCTGAACCAACAGCTTTGCTGGACAGGAGCGACCTTGAATTAACAAAACTAACCAGATAAGAAAATGAATTCTTGCATTCGCTTTGAGCTAACAGAATTTTTCTCCTTAATTGCCTTTCTCTCTCTCTCTCTAACCCTTTTTGGGGAAAAGGGGAGGTAGGGAGAGAGAGAGGGGGGTTCAGGGAACCCACCTGGCTGGCTGGAGGGAAAAAGCTTTTCTGCATTACGTTCATTGCTGTATATTTCTGTATATATTGTAAAATATTGTATATTTGTGTACATATTCATTGCATTCCATTTCTGCTTGTAAATATAGCTTTCATCTGCTTTTTTGACTGAGTTACCTGTGGTTTCTTTGTGTGGGGGGGAGAATTTTCTCACCCTACCACATATTTTAATTGGCGCCCAATGTGGGGCTTGTGGATAATTGCTGTCCAGAAGCACAGCAAAAGTTGCTTGATTTATTGTCTGCTCGACTCAGAGTTGCAAACATGAAAGTGTTTTGGCTTTTAGAGCATCTGTTCTTTTTAATTTTTGTGGTCCTTATCTATAAGCATGTTCTAGGATTGACTTGCAATCGCTTAGGCAGATACTTGATGTATAAATTGTATTTATGGTTTAAGTATAAGATTCAGCTTCTCTATGACCAGTGCCTGGGATTCTTTTGGCTTAATAGATACAGGAATGTGACATCAACCACTCTTCCCATAGAGATAAAGGAGTTTAAGATCCCAGTAGGTGAAAGGGTCATTTTAAGTGATGTCTGGGATCCAAAGGTGATTTATGTGATGTATCTGAATCTGCTGCTGGTGATAGTGATTGCATACTTGTTATCGGCTCTCTACCGGGAGAGGAAGGTATCTAGGGCCTGCTTTGTAATTAGGCATAGACCAAAAAGGGGAAAGAATGGCTCTAACTCGACTCCAGAAATATCTAGTGATGAGGAGAATGGAGAATATGTATCAGTTAAAGATAAAGCTAAAAAGTCCATCGGAAAGGCTGCTCTGAATGGTGCTGTTGGTGGTTCTGGCAATCAGCCAGTGGCAGCAGCAGCGGCAGTGCCTAACATGGCGGCTCCCACATCCTCTGCAGCCATTAGCGAGGCAAAGCCATTTCCTCCTTCTTTTTCAGCAGGACCGGAAGTGTCCTCAACAGCAGCTGATCCGTCTCAAAACCTGTCAGCTTCTGTTAAGGCAGCTGTAAATTCAAACACAGCTCCAGTTAAGCGGGTAGCTGTTTCAAAAACGAGAGGTGGAAAGACCAAAGCTGACTCAGGAGCTGATGCTGGTGAGGGAACTTCTGCTGAAAGAGACCCTGCTGAGGAGGAGGAGAAGGTTTGTCTTAAAGATATAGCTGAGTCATTGAGATCATCACTGGATGGAGATGCAGGGCAAATTGCTGATAGGAGAACAACTAGAGGTGGTACTCCTGACCTTAAAGAGATTCTTAGGAGAGTGACAATAAGATTAGTGGGACAAGAAGTTCAGGGAGAGGAGGAAGAGGAGGAGACAGATGACATAGACAGCTGTTTGTCACCAAGGGAAGAGCTGAGAAATGTGCATAAAGATTGCATCAGAGCAGATAAGAGGCCAATTCTAGCTTGTCTTGGTAGATGCTACGATACAGGTGCACCAGCTGTAATAGTTGGAGAAAAGTCAGCAGATCAACTAGGAACTCTCTCAAAGGGTAATGGAATAGATAGACATCTAGGCAGGACTCTTGGTAAGGTTACTCTGTGGATAAGCCTTTTAATGTCAACTCTCATGAGATATCCTTCCCGAGATGATCTTCCATGGAATCCTAAACCCTGGACTATCATAGATGAGGGAATTAAGTGTCTGAGAGAATTTGCTGTTAGAGAGGTACTCTATGGTGGCCATGAGACTCTGAATCCTGATGAAATTCCTGTAGGAACTGGTCATGCTAAAAAGCTCTTCAAACTTGCTCCTCCTAATTTTGCAAATATTCTGGCAAGCAGAATTGTGGCAAGAAATTATGGCGGAGCTTCTCCTACGGTTGGCCAATTCACTGATCAAATGAGACAATTGGAGGATAGCATGACACGTGTTTCTTTGGTTTCAGCCATTGAAACTCTCTCTGGAAAAATTGAGAATTGCATGAATGAGCTGAAGGATGAATTTAAAAATACCATATCCCAATTGACACAGGGAGATAATTCCACTTCTTCCTCCAGATGGATACAGGTCTCCTCTGTCAGGAATAGATCCAAGGATGTCATTCCAAAACAGATCCAACCAAACCAGACCAACAAGGCAATCACATGGGAGTATTTGGATAACTCTGCGTGATCAGTTTGGTGAGAACATGAACAGATGGGATGGTCAACCAACTTCTAATCTCTTCAGGAGACTGAGGGAACTGCAAAGTGGCAGATCCCAAGGTAGCAATGCCAGAAGGGTAGATGTTACTTCTACAGTTTCTCAGGACAACTCTCATAGCTCCAACAGTGGCTCCAGTTCTAACCCTGCACACTGTGCTCATTGCACATGTGGGCATGTTCCCCATAACTAGGGGTGCCCTGCCTCCCACCAGGGGGAGGAGAGGGATACTAGAGATAACAGAATCTATTAGGATGTGTACATCCAGTGGCCTGCCACCTCACAATTTCAGAAGTACAGGGCCTTGGTTGACACAGGAGCTCAGTGCACCATAATGCCATCAAATTATCAGGGATCAGAGGCTATAACTATTCTGGGAGTCACTGGTGGATCTCAAGAGTTACCTAAGGTGGAGGTTGATATAAGTTTAACTGGTAAACAGTGGAGGAAGCATACTGTTGTGACCGGACCTGACGCACCTTGTATTTTGGGAATTGATTTTCTGAGAGAAGGGCGTTTCAAAGACCCTAGAGGTTACAAATGGGCTTTTGGAGTAGCATCTGTAGAAACTGATGGACAAAAACTGACGCTGTCTGTTAGACCTGAGCTTTCTGATGAATCTTCAGTTGTGGGACAGCATAAGATCCAGGACATTATATTGCCGGTTGCTTCTCAGACTGTGCATCACAGACAATACAGAACCAACCGTGACTCTTTGTTTCCTATTCAGAATCTGATTCGTCAGTTGGAGAGTCAGAAAGTCGTCAGCAAAACTCATTCCCCTTTCAACAGTCCAGTGTGGCCTGTGCAAAAGCAGAATGGAGACTGGCATCTGACAGTCGACTACCGAGCCCTGAATGAAGTAACTCCACCTATGAGTGCAGCAGTACCAGACATGATGGAACTCCAATATGAGCTGGAATCCAAAGAGGCCAAATGGTATGCTACCAGAGACATTGCTAATGCCTTTTTCTCTATTCCCATAGCAGAGGAATGCAGGCCTCAGTTTGCTTTCACCTGGAGAGGAATCCAGTACACTTTCAACAGATTGTCAGTGGGCTGGATCCACAGCTTAAGCATCTGTCATGCAGTGATCCACGATGCTCTGGAGAGAGCTGGTGCTCCAGAACACATCCAGTTCATCGATGATCTCATCATCTGAGGTAAAACTGCTGAGGAAGTCTTCGAGAAAGGTAACAAAATCATTGACATTCTCCTGAGCGCAGGTTTTGCCATCAAGCGAGAAAAGGTGAAAGGACCTACCAGAGAGATTCAGTTTCTGGGAGTGCGGTGGCAGTATGGACTCCAGCACATTCCAGTGGATGTGGTAAATAGAGTCTCTACTATGGCAAATCCCATGAACAATCAAGAAACTCTACTTTTCTTGGGGATAGTGGGATTTTGGAGACTACACATTCCTGGATACAGTCAGATTGTGAAACCTCTGTATGATGTGACTCGAAAGAGAAACAATTTCCACTGGGGACCTGAACAACAAGCAGCTTTTGACCAGATAAAGCAAGAGGTAGTTCAAGCAATGGGTCTGGGACCTGTCTGAGATGGTCCGGACATTAAGAACATTTTGTACACAGCTGCAAGTGACAATGGTCCAACCTGGTGCTTGTGGCAAAGAGCTCCACGTGAGACATGTGGACGACCTCTTGGTGTTTGGAGTCGAGGTTACAGAGGTTCAGAGGCTAGTTATACTCCAACAGAGAAAGAGATTCTAGCTGCCTATGAAGGAGTGAAAGCAGCTTCTGAAGTGATTGGAACTGAATCACAACTTCTCTTAGCTCCCAGATTACCAGTTTTGAATTGGATGTTCAAAGGCAAAGGTTCCACACCACATCATGCAACAAGATTCTACATGGCCGAAGTGGAAGGCTCTGATAACACAGAGAACTCGAATGGGAAATCGTGAAAGACCTAGTCTGGTGGAGGTGATCTCATGTTGGCCTGAAGGTACCAACTGTACTAAACCTTCAGAGGAGAGAGTAACTCACGCTGAGGAAGCTCCTCCTTACAATGACCTTTCTGATGATGAAAAGAAATATGCTTTGTTCACAGACGGTTCCTGTCGTCTTGTCGGGAACAAGCGAAGGTGGAAGTCTGCAGTGTGGAGTCCAACACGCCGAGTTGCAGAGGCAAAGGATGGAGAAGGAGAATCCAGTCAATTTGCAGAGGTAAAAGCTGTCCAGCTAGCTCTTGACATAGCTGAATGTGAGAGATGGCCAACGCTTTATCTCTACACCGACTCATGGATGGTAGCCAGTGCTCTGTGGGGTTGGCTAAAGAACTGGAAAAAGAGTGGTTGGCAGAGAAAAGGAAAGCCTATTTGGGCAGCTGACCTGTGGCAGGACATTGCTGATCGAATCGAGAGAATTCCAGTGAAGGTGAGACACATTGATGCTCACATTCCTAAGAGCAAAGCTACTGAGGAACAGCAACAAAACCATCAGGCAGATCTAGCTGCAAGAGTTTCTCAAGTAGACATGGACTCTGATCTTGATCTCGACTGGAAACACTGAGGTGAGATATTCTTAGCTCGGTGGGCTCACGATTCGTCAGGACATCAAGGCAGAGATGCAACCTACCAGTGGGCTCGTGACAGATCCATGGACATTTCCATGGATGCTATCACCCAAGTCATCCATGACTGTGACATTTGTGCTGCTATTAAGCAGGCAAAGAGAATTAAGCCCTTATGGTATGGTGACAGATGGTCCAAGTACAAGTATGGTGAAGCTTGGCAGATTGACTACATCACTCTACCGCGTTCTCATTCTGGTAAGCAGTATGTGCTTACTGTGGTACCAGCAAACACTGGCTGGTTGGAAACTTATCCAGTTCCACATGCAACTGCACGCAACACCATTCTTGGTCTGGAGAGACAAATCCTGTGGAGACACGGAACTCCAGAGAGAATTGAGTCAGACAACGGAACTCACTTCAAAAAAAACCTTGTAAAGAGCTGGGCCAAAGAGCACGGCATTGAGTGGATATTCCACATTCCCTACTATGCACCAGCTGCAGGGAAGATTGAATGCTACAACGGTTTGTTGAAGACCACTCTTAAAGCCATGGGGGGTGGATATTTGAAAAGCTGGGAGAAACATTTAGCACAAGCAACCTGGCTGGTAAATAGTAAAGGTTCCATGAACCAAGCTGGACCTGCACACTCTGATATGCTTCAGAAAGTAGAAGGTGATAGAGGTCCTGTTGTTAGAGAAAAGAATGTTAGATAAAACCGTTTGGGTATTTTCTCCCTCATGAGAGGCTAAACCTGTCCGAGGGTTGGTTTCAGCTGAAGGTCCGGGTCACACTATCTAGGTAATGCAAGACAATGGTGAAATTCAGTGTATTCCACAAAGACATTTAACTTTAGCTGAAATAGTTTATAATTTCAGAGTGTTGTACAGCTACATCGCGCCCAAAGGAAGAATCCATGAGGAATCTACGGTGCACGAACCCTGAGAACCCTGAGAGCCCTGAGTCAACTGAGAGTCCCTGTTTCCCTGTTTCCCTTTTCTTTACTTCGTCTGTGAAGAGACAAACTGTTTTCCATTTTTTCTTGTTTCTTAGACTTCTGAATCATCTACACCTGTGGATAGCCGGAATGGACTATGAACTTTACTTACAAACTGTAGATATTGTTTTAGATTGGATGGACAGTACAAAGAGCCAATGAAATTGTTTAGAAGGGGTGGATTGTGAGCATTTTAGGCTGTGCCTCTAAGAAAGGGACAGTGGCTGGAACACTCTGGCTGAATATTTTGGAATAATAACAAAAACATTCAGATATTCTAAACTAATTTAATTGGTAGATTGGTAGAATGCAACTTTAAGTTTTAGTTCTGTTTGAATTTCAGTTCAGCTCAGTCTGTTCCGTCTGTTCCTGTCAGCCTGTTTCTGTCTTTCTCTGAGCTACAGCTGCTGGATGGAGTCGACCTTGGATAAACAGAGCTAACCAGATAAGAAAACTAATTCTTGCATACGCTTTGAGCTAACAGAACTTCCTTCTTAATTACTTTTTTTTCTCTCTCTAACCCTTTTTGGGAAAAAAGGGAGGTAGGGAGGGAGAGGGGGGTACAGGGCCAGGAGGGACCCTCCTGGCTGGAGGAGGGAAAAGGTCTTCTGTATTATGTTCATTGCTGTATATTTCTGTATATATTGTAAATACTGTATATTGTGTACATATTCACTGCATTTCATTCCTGCTTGTAAATATAGCACCTTCATCTGCTTCTCCGACTGAGTTAGCTGTGGTTTCTTTGTGTGTGTGTGTGAGAACTTTCTCTCACCACCACACAGTTTGATACATGGTTTAATGGCCATGGTGGTATTAGGTCTATGATTGAACTCAATGATCTCATAAATTTTTTCCAACCAAAACAACTCTATGACTGTGATTCTGTGACTGAACGAATGACAGTGTCACTCCAGTCTTCAAAAAGGATGTGAAGAAGGATTCAGGTATCTACAAACCAGTCAGCTTCACCTCCATCCTTTGAAAGGTAATGCAACAGCTCATTCTGGATGTCATCTCTAGGAATGTGGAGGAGAAGAAAGTTACTGGAAGTGGTCAAGATGGATTCACCAGTGGGAGCTCATGCTTGGCCAGTCTGATAGCTTTCTATAATGGCATGACTAGCTAGGCAGATGATGGGACAGCAGAGAATGTTCTTGACCTTCACTTCAGCAAGGCTTTGACACTGTCACCCATAACATCCTCATAGTGAGGATTTGACAATGTGGGTTAGATGACTGTACAGTGAAGGAGATTGAGAATTGGTTAATAGACAGAATTCAAAGGGTTATGATCAGCAGAGCAGAGTCCGTCTAGAGGCCTGTAGTTAGTACTGTTTCCCAGGGGTCAATACCAGGTCCAGTCTTGTTCAACATATTCATCAATGACCTGGATGAAGGGACAGTGTAATCACAGCAAGTTTACTGATGACACAAAACTGGAAGGAGAGGCTGACACACCAGAAGACTGTGCTGCCATTCATCAAGATGTGGACAGGCTGGAGAGCTGAGCTGAGCTGAAAATCAGGAAATTTAACAACTTCAGTCTACTGTCCTGCACCTAGGAAGGAATAATCCTATGCATCAGTACAGATTAGGGGTTGACATGGTGGAAAGCAGGTCTGTGGAAATCTACCTGGGAGTCCTCATGGATAAGAAGTTAACCATGATGCAGCTGTGTGCTCTTCTGGCCAATGTCAATGGCATTTCAGGGTGCATTAAGAAGAGTGTAGCCAGCAGCTGGAAGGATGTTCTCCTCCCCCTCTACTCTGCCCTGATGGGACCACATCTGGAGTGTTGTGTTCAGAGCTCCCCAGCTCAAGAGAGACAAGGAGCTACTGGAGAGTCCAGTGGAGGACTACAGAGATGATTAGGGGACTGGAAAATTTCTCTTACAAGGAGAGAATAAAACCTGGGCCTCTTTAACTTGGAGGAAAGGAGACTGAGGAGGGATCATATCAATGACTATATTAGAAGACTCTCCCTTAGTTCAAATAGAAAATATCTCCTTTTGCTTTTATGGTTAGGAGCATTTTATGCTCTTGTATAAGTAGCAAATCTAATCTCTTTTTTACCTTTAAAAGCACAATATGGCTAGTCGCAATGTTTTAGATACAGTTTTTCACTTTCCAGAATTTAGGCATAAATAAACTCTCACAAAGCACACACATTCTTCCACAGAATAGAAAATGTTGTCAGAAATCTTTCTAATTTTCATCATCGTGCTGCTTTTCAATTTATAACTATCAGGAAGGCAACAATATAATGATGACCAGAGTACTATAACTTGGAACAGGGACTAAGAAAATAAATATATGGAATAGAAAAAATATTAATAGTGTGAATCTGATTCAATTCAGAGAAAGTGAGGGTCATTCATAAATAAAGCAGTTGTATTGGAGTGTAGAGAAGTATTTAACAGGTTCAAAAATTGGCACAAGAGAATGACAGGGCCATCCCAGCTGAAGTGCTTCTATGCAAATGCACGCAGCTTGGGCAACAAACAGGATGAATTAAGGGCCACTGTGCTGCTGGGATGCCATGACATAGTGGGCATTACTGAAACTTGGTGGGATGATTCCCATGACTGGAATGTAGGGATAGATGGGTATAAGCTCTTTAGGAAGGATAGGCAGGGAAGGAGAGGAGGAGGTGTTGCCCTCTATGTCAATAACCATCTGGAGTCAGCAGAGCTCCACCTGGGGAGGGATGATGAAATGGTTGAGAGTGTATGGGTTAGAATTAAAGGCAAGACAGGGGAAGGAGATATTACTGTGGGGGTCTCCTACAGGCAACCTGACCAGCAGAACCAAGCAGATGAGGCCCTCCACAGGCAAATAGAAGCTGCTTCCAGGTCACAAGCCCTGGTCCTCATGAGTGATGTCAACCACCCTGACATCTGCTGGAGGGACAACACAGCAAGGCATCAGCAATCCAGGATGTTCCTGGACTGCATAGAAGACAACTTCCTCCTCCAAATGGTAGAGGAACCAAGAAGAAAAGGTGCTATGCTGGACCTTGTTCTCACCAACAGGGAAGGGCTGGTAACCAATGTGAGGCTCAGAGACTGCCTTGGCTGCAGTGACCATGAAGCAGTTGAATTTAATATCCTCAGGGCAATCAGGAGGACCTATTCTAAGCTTATGACCCTAGACTTTAGGCATGCAGACTTCGATCGCTTCAGGAATCTGCTAGCCACAGTGTCATGGGACAAAGCCCTGGAGGGAAGAGGGACCCAGGACAGCTGGTCAGTATTCAAGGACCACCTCCTCTATGTCCAGGAGCTATGTATACCAAAAAAGAGAAAAGCAGGGAATAATGCCAGGAGGCCTGCCTGGATGAACAAGGAGCTACTGGACACACTATTACTTAAAAAGAAACTCTAAAGGAAGTGGAGGGAAGGACAGATAGAACAGGGGGTATATAAGGAAGCTGCCCTAGCAGCAAGAGGCCTGATTAGGAAAGCCAAAGCAGAATTCGAATTGAATCTAGCCAGGGAGGTTAAAGGGAGCATTAAGAATTTCTACAGGTATATTAATGGCAAGAAGAAGCCTAGGGAAGGTGTGGGCCCCCTCAGAAATGGAAAGTGGTGAATTGGTCACAAGTGATGTGGAAAAGGCTGAAGTACTCAATAAATTCTTTACCTCAGTCTTCATGGCAAGGGCCTCTAGCCACACTCCTGGTGTCATGGAAAACGATGCCAGGGACGGGGAGGAAGAACTGCCCATCATAAGTGAAGCTCAGGTTCGTGATCACCTGAAGAACCTGCAAGTGTTCAAGTCCATGGGACCCAATGGGTTACACTCACGGGTGCTGAGAGAACTGGCAGATGAGATTGCAAAACCCCTCTCTATTATATTCCAAAAGTCATGGCAGACTGGGGAAGTCCCCACAGACTGGAAAAGGGGGAAACATTTCTCCCATTTTCAAAAAGGGTAAGAAGGAGGAACCAGGGAACTACAGGCCAGTCAGTCTCACCTCTGTGCCCAGAAAGATCATGGAGCAGATCCTCCTGGAGGCACTACTGACTCAGAAGAATAGTGAAGAGGTGATTTGGAACAGTCAGCATGGCTTTGCCAAGGGCAAATCCTGCCTGACAAACCTGGTGACCTTCTATGAACAGGTAACAACATTAGTAGATGAGGGGCGAGCAACTGATGTCATTTACCTGGGCTTGAGCAAAGCCTTTGACACTGTCCCACACCACATCCTGGTCTCCAAACTGGTGAAAAATGGGTTTGATGGATGGACCACTAGATGGATAAAGAACTGGCTTGATGGCCACACCCAAAGAGTGGCTGTCAATGGGTCCATGTCCCAGTGGAGGCCAGTGACAAGTGGAGTCCCTCAGGGATCAGTCCTGGGACCAGTCTTGTTCAACATCTTTGTGGGTGACATGGCCAGTGGCATTGAGTACACCCTCAGCAAGTTTGCTGATGACACCAAGCTGTGGTGCAGCAGACACGCTGGAGGGAAGGGATGCCATCCAGAGGGACCTTGACAGGCTGGAGAGGTGGGCACAAGCCAACCTCATGAGCTTCAACAAGACCAAGTGCAAGGTCCTGCATCTGGGTCAAGGCAATCCCAGGCACAAATACAGGCTGGACAGTGACTGGCTGGAGAGCAGCCCTGAGGAGAGAGACTTGGGGATGCTGGTGGACGAGAAGCTCAACAGGAGCTCTCAGAGTGCACTTGCAGCCCGGAAAGCCAATCAGATCCTGGGCTGCATCAGGAGAAGTGTGACCAGCAGGTCAAGGGAAGTGACTCTCCCCCTCTACTCAGCTCTGGTGAGACCCCACCTGGAGTACTGCCTGCAGTTCTGGAGCCCCTATTACAAGAGGGATCTGGAGGTGCTGGAAGGTGTCCAGAGAAGGGCCACAAGGATGATCCGAGGGCTGGAGCACCTCTCCTATGAGGACAGACTGAAAGAGTTGGGGCTGTTCAGCCTGGAGAAGAGAAGGCTCCCAGGTGACCTCATTGTGGCCTTCCAGTATCTGAAGGGGTCCTACAAGAAGGCTGGGGAGGGACTTTTCAGGCTATCAGGTAGTGATAGGACTAGGGGGAATGGAATGAAGCTGGAGGTGGGGAGATTCAGGCTGGATGTGAGAAGGAGGTTGTTCACCATGAGAGTGCTGAAGCCCTGGAATGGGTTATCCAGGGAGGTGGTTGAGGCCCTGTCCCTGGAAGTGTTTAAGCCCAGGCTGGATGAGGCTCTGGCCAGCCTGATCTAGTGTAGGGTGTCCCTGCCCATGGCAGGGAGGTAGGAACTAGATGATCCTTGTGGTCCCTTCCAACCCTGACTGATACTATGATACTATGATACTAAATCAGAATTAAGAAAAAAATCAGGTTTCAGATATAGAATTTTATCTGTAAGTGACATAACATACAGATGCCCTTTCAATTTAGGAGGAAGGGTCCCTGCTGGTCAGATAAATAATTTGTGCCTTAAACATTCATTTTGAATGCATTCAACTGAGTTAATTTCACCTTTGAAATTACATGCAAAAGTAGTTTCAGTGCAACATGCTTATGTGACTACTAAGATTAAAAACAAAAAAAAAAAAAGAAAGATATTACTATCAGTTGTAAATCAGCTGTTATCCATCCTCTGCATAAGTGCATGCAAATACCCTCAAACATATCTGGTTGAAAAGAATATAAGATCTGTTTGGCAAACATCAGTATTTGAAAAGTCATGGCAGTCAGGTGAAGTCACTGGGAACTGGAAGAAAGGAAACATCACACCCATTTTAAAAAAGGGTAGAAAGGAGAACCCTGGGAGCTACTGACCCGTTAACCTCACCACCATGCCTAAGAAGATCATGGAATAGATGCCATGCTGAGGCACATAGAGGACACAGAGATGATTTGCGACAGCAAGCATGGCTTTACTAGGGACAGATCCTGCCTGATTAACCTTGCTTTTTAAACACTCCTTTGGCCTATGAAAGATAAACATATCCTCAAGACACCAGACGTGCTTGATAAATGACCTCAGGTGACAGCACAGGGAACTTCAAATGTTATATTTCTAAGATATGAGAGTCACATTTCTTAAATCTTTAAAAGATTTCTTAAAACTTTTACAGGTTACATAAATTGTTCTCTACACTTTAAACAAATATTTCTGTGTAGAGTGATTAAAAACCTGGCAATTTCCAAAATATCCTGGTTTCCCAGCTGTCGTTGATCTCTCTGTTTTAGTGAAAGTTTATGCGTGTAAATGTTTAATAAGAAAGGACACTTAATATCATTACTTATCGTCATACTGCTATTTGAAATATCACGGAGAGTGGTTTGGCAATGTGGTAGTAAGAAAGCGAAATTCACCCCCACATACAAACCACAGCTAACTCAGTTGGATAAACAAATGGAAAAGGCTATATTTTTACAAGCAGAATGAAATGCAATGAATATATACAAAATATACAGTATTTACAGTATATGCAAAAATACACAGGAAAGAACATAACACAGAAACTCCCTTTGCAGGAGAATCCCTCTCCAGGTTCTCCCCAAAACCCCTTTTCCCCCTTCCTCCCTTTTGCCCAAAAAGGATTATAGAGAAAATGAATATTAAGTGTAATTTTGTTAGCTCAAAGCAGTTGTTAAAGGAAAAAAAAGTTAGTTGTCTTATCTCATTAGTCTAAGGTCAGCTCCGGCAAGAACAGAAGAGAGAAAAAAAACTGCACAGCACAGAAACAGCTGAACAGAAAACTGAAACTAAAATCCTTAAAGTTACATTTCTACTGATCTGCCAATGAAATTCATTTAGAAGTATCTGTGTTTTCCTTTTTACACCAAAACATTCAGCTAGAGTATTCTGTAGCTGTCTTTTCTTAAAGGCACAGCCTAAAACTGTCACAGGCAACTACATCATTTAGTTCCTTCAGGACTCTTGGATGTATTTCATCAGGTCCCATGGATGTGTATATCTTCAGGTTCCTCAGCTGATCATGCACCTCGTCTTCACATAGAGTGGGAGGGACTTTGTCACCCTGGTCTCCAACTTGTGGTGCATCTATACAAGAGACATGAGGAGAGGGGTTGCCAGTGAAGACTGAGGTCATTTATCAAGCACATCTGGTATTTTGAGTATATGTTTATCTTTCATAGACCAAAAGAGATTTTAAAAAGCAAGTTTGAGGTCACTACATACATTATAGTTAATTTGATTTTTCACTAGTCCAGCAGAAAAATTCAGCTGAGCAGCCGAAGTTAGACTCTTTGGATATAAGACATCTTCCTTTTCACTACTAGATCACACTTTCCATTGGAATTATGCAGAAATGTCACATTCAAATGCAAATGAGCTCAGATGAATTTTTCTCTGATTTTGGACATCTGGAGAAATGTGTGCAGTCTTTCCTTTAGCAATTTTCCAGCTTATCTCTTATTGTCAGACATTCAACTCACATGGACTCCAGCACTGAATTACATTACTATGACAAAATTATCCATTTTAACCCAGACCTCATTTTGACTTGAGAATACAGACAAAAATTAATCTCTGAGTAACAGTTACATTCAAAGTACCTGTCCATTAGTAAGTGTAATGAGGAATATTCAGGAATATTTAGGATTGTCTTGTGGCTAACAAAGAGCTGGAACTTGTTCTAAAATATTCAGTGCAGCCACCTACACATTATATCTGGTTTTGGACTCCTCAGTACAGAAAAATACATCAATAAAACAGGGTGAGCTCAGCAGAGGACCAATGAGGTGACTGCAGATGAAGCGTCCACTCTGTGAGGAGTGGCTGGAGGAACAAGGCTGGCACAGCTTGGAGAAAGGATAATTCAAGAGACACTTAAAAACAGCCCCTAGTGACCCTAAGAAGCTGAAGCCAGGGTTTTCAAAGCACAGCCAGAGAGTGAAGAGCATGAGAGACTGCAATTTGCCATAAAGAAACCTTTCCCTTAAATTAAATTAATATTAAAAGCTGTCTGAAATGCTCAGTTGTACTCACCTTTCCTGAGAAAGATTTTTCTGAACTTTATTATGAACCATGAAAATAATTTTCAGAAAAGCCTCTAGATCCAGACTTTTGAAAGATCATTGACCATCAGACATTGCAGATGTAAAAAGTGTTTTAAAATATGGACATGTACATTTTATCACAATTAAAACAGAGTTTTTATTTGTGTCCTGGAAGAGGCATTAACAAAAGAGCTAAGCCTGTTTGAGCCACTGCCCTTTCTCTGCCCTCTCTGTTACAGTGTCCACTTTGAGGTCAAGGAGCCATTAGGCAGGAGCTGTGTGGTGGTTTGAGCCTTAACTGGAAGCTCAGTGGAAGCTGGTGGAGCTCAGGTGGGGGCAAGGCTGAGAATCTCTCCCCCACTCCCCCCCTCCTCCCTCCCAACAGAGAGGGGAGAAAAGGAAGGAGCAAATCCACCAAACAATAATTTGGAGTCGGCTTGGAAGTAGAGAGGTAAAGAGTTGTCTTTAAGCAATATATATATATATATATAAAACAATAACAGGAAAAAGGTTCACAAGGGCAAGAAACAAGGATGGATGGGAGGGGGACAAAAACAAGAGAATAATACAAAACCAGCCTTTCTCTGAGGAAGCATGGAGGCAGCAGGTCCAACCACGTGGCAGAGGAGCAGGAGGGCAGCTGCAGTAGCTCTCATCCAGCAGAGGCAGAAGCCAGAAAAGCAGGGGCCAACAGCTATGATGTCCTGCTTTTTATACCCTAGCTGGGCAGGGAGAGGGGAGTGGAACAGACTCATCTTCCCAGGCGAAAAATGCCCTGCAGGGAGTGAAAAGTACCTGCAAGCCCTCCACCCTGCTTTGTTCTTTTGTTCTCAGAAAAGGGTGTTAACCCACCACAATCCACCCCTCTGTTCCACTTCCTCTCTCCTGCCACAGCCCCCTTCATGCAATCTTGACATGTGATATTCGGATCCTTGATGCAAGTCCCTTGTTATCCTGGCTCGCTCTCTCCCAGGGCAAGTCTCTCTTGAGCGGTACCGGCTCTTGATGGCATTGAGGATCCGGGCCCAGAGAGTGTGTGTTCCATTGAGTTTGGCTAACTCTTTGTCCAGACCAGCATCACGAGTCAGGGAGCCTAAAATCTTTGCCTCCCTCTTATTCAGGTCCACTGTGTCCACCCCCTCATCCCAGCATCTCAGGGCCCAGCTCAGTATTGGCTCACCCTCTTTCCTTGTGTAATCCAGATGAGTTTGTTAACCCCCCCACACGCTGTTAAGGCTGCCTGGAGGGGCTGGAATCTGGACCCCAAGCCTCACATTTCAGAGAGGCAACTGCATGTGTCAGAGGCTACGAGAGAAAGTGTGTGCAGTTTTGCTCACAAGACAACATTTTTTAACTGATTGGTGGTATCTGAATAGGTAATGTGCCATTGGGCTGCTCAGTTTTCAAAAAGGGTATTTATAGGGGAAGATTTCAAGAGTCCACATGTTCGCTGTTGGTTGCTCTTGTCTCTCTCTCATCTTCTCTCCCCCCGTTCATCCATGGGATTCAAGGAAGCATCAAGCACCTACTTGCCCCTGTCTTTAGGGCAATTAACTTCTTTTGTCCTAGCACCACAGTGCCCACATCTTTGCCACAGCAGAGTGTCTCACTCTCTCTCACTTCCCCTAATTTTGGATATTGCCCTTTTGGACTATAAATATGTAGCAATGCCAGCGACGAGGAGTGTGAGCAATCTGGCAGTGTAGGCTTAGAGCCTGACATGGTGGTAGGCCATGCTCAGCATAAGTGCAAAAATGGCTAGCAGTGTAGCAAAACAGTGCTGTGCCTGCAACATGTAACTAAAGCAGAACACTGGTAGCTATAAACACAGGAAGTTATCTGGGAATAACAGGACATGCACCTGCATCAACAACCTTGTGTGTTATTAGTAGCTTGACTAATAATCTATAATAGTGCGATGTGTGGTCACTTGTGGGGAACCAATGAAGCTGTGCCAACGATGCTCCCCGAGTTTATATAAGTTGTAGAAGTTCCCTTAACACGCACTTCTTTTTCTTCTTCACTTCACTTTACTTTGCTGTGCTATACTCACTATGCTTGCACTATAGCCGTACAATACTGGAACAATAATGGAATAATACTAGATCATATTGGTCGTCCGTATTGACTTCAGTCTCCTTTGCCAATATAAATACGAACTCATAACGTCACTTCATTAAGCAAAGGTTTTGGTAGTTAATGGCTTGGCGGTTTTTGAGTAACTTACACTAATTTACATGATTATTTCTGAGGTTTATAGCTTATTTACCTGTTGGTTAGCTCCATTGTGAGCTCAAGGCTGTCTGTCTCACCACCCAAGGCAGTATTGCTGATTGTTTCATGCATGTAAGAAGATTCCAGTTTGTTCCTCTGTATTCCAAGTTCTGATTTTTCTAGACTGTTATTCAACTGTTTATTAGCATCCTATTGTGTGTAATTAACCTATCATCAACCAGGCAAACAAACCTGAATCAAATTGGTTTAGAAAAAATATATTAGTTTTTTTAACCAGGTTGCAAGAGACTTTGAGATCATCGAGTCCAACCTATCATCCAACACCATCTAATCAACTAAACCATGGCACCAAGCACCCCATCCAGCCTCTTCCTAAACACCTCCAGTGATGATGACTCCACCACCTCCCTAGGCAGGCCATTCCAATGGTCGATCACTCTTTCTGTGAAGAAATTATTCCTAACATCCAGCCTAAACCTCCCCTGGCACAGCTTGAGACTGTGTCCTCTTCTTCTGGTACAGGTTGCCTGGGAGCAGAGACCAACTGCCTCCTGGCTACAACCTCCCTTCAGGTAGTTGTAGACAGTAATAAGGGCTCCCCTGAGCCTCCTCTTCTCCAAGCTAAGAAACCCCAGCTCCCTCAGCCTCTCACAGGGCTTGTGCTCCAAACCCCTCAGCAGCTTTGTTGCCCTTCTCTGGACACGTTCCAGCAAGTCAACATATCATATTCATATTTTATCATATTTCTGGCTTATCAATTTGATAAAAACTAAATCAAAATGTTGCAGTCTAGGACAATCAAAATCCCTTCTTGCTAGATAATAGAAAATATCAGAATAAGAAAATGTCATGAAATAGAATAGAATAGAATAGAATAGAATAGAATAGAATAGAATAGAATAGAATAGAACAGAATAATAGAAGTGAAGTGATTTCTTTTGAAGTGATTTACAATGCTCATCTAGTACAACTGCCTGACCTACTCAGGGCTGACCAAAAGTCAAATCATGTTACTGACAACATTGTCCAAATACCTCTTATACACAGATGTGAATTAAATAGCCCCACAAAAAGTGGGCTAAATAAGAATGATATCTAAGATTATATATTTGAAGATGATATATTTGGAAATGTCCCTGCTCACTGCAGGGGGGTTGGACAAGTTGACCATTGAAGATCCTTTCCAGTCCAACAGATTGTGTGATTCTGTGAAAATCCTACGAAAGGAAGATCTCTTTGGCTGAACTACGACGTAGCAAAACACAACTGATACCATTAGGAAATTGCTCCATTACAGGCAAGACTGTTGCTCATGTTTCTGGACATGAAAAGGCTGGGTTCACAGGATCAAAGGGTGTTAGGTCTTGGAAGGGAGCTCTGGAGATCATTGAATCCAACCCCCTTGCCAAAGCAGGACCATAGAATCTAGCACAGATTGGATAGGAATGCATCCAGATGGGTCTTGAAAGCCTCCACAGGTGGAGACTCCACAACCTCTCAGGAGCCCATTCCAGTGCTCTATGACCCTCACAGTGAAGAATTTCCTCTTTATGTTGAGCTGCAACCTCCTGTGATGTGTCAAAAACCTTACTAAGGTCAGGGTAGATACATCCACTGGTCTTCCTGCATCTACCCATTAAGTTGCAGTATCATAGAAGGCTATCAGATGAGTCAATCAGGATTTCCTCTTGCTAAATCCATGGTGACTACCCTTGATCATCTTTTTCTCTTCCAAGTGCCTAGAGATAACCTTCAGAATGAGCTGCTCCATTATTTGTCCAGGGATGGGGTGAGCCTCACTGGTCTGGAGTTTCCTGGAACCTCTTTCTTGGCCTTTGTAAAGACTGGAATGACTGTGGCTTTCCTCCAGTCCTCAGGCACCTCTCCTGTTTGCCAGGATTTTTGCAAAAATAATGGAGAGTAGTAGAGCAACAACATCAGGTAGCTCTCTCAAAATTCTTGGGTGCATCTCATCAGGCCCCATGGACTTGTGAATATTAAATTTATGTAACTGATCCCTAACACAGTCTTCATTGACTAGTGGAGAGTGTTTCCTCCTCCAGGCTTCTTCTCCTTCATTATGGGTCTGGAATTCATAGGGGAATTCAGTCCAAGGAGTAAAGGCTGAAGCGAAGAAAGCAACTCTGCCTTCTCTGCATTCTCAGTTATCAGGAATGTTGCCTTGTTCAGCAGTGGACCCACACTTTACCTGTTCTTCCTTTTCATATTTATATATTTGAAAAAGCCCTTTGTGTTCTCTTCAACTTCATTTGACAGTTTATTTCCAAGACTTTGGCATTCCTTGTTGCCTTTCTACATGCTCTGACAAATTCTCTATAGTTCTCCCATGTGACAAGTCCCTCTTTCCATGAACTGTAAGTATCTTTCTTCCTTGGGATTTCCTTCAGAATCTCCTTGCTCATCCATGCAGGTCTCTTGACACATCTACTGCATTTTCTGCTCAAGGGAACACACTTACCTTGGGCTTGGGGAAAGTGGCATTTAAAAATTGACCGACTTTCTTGGAGTCCTTCACCCTTCAGAGTCTTAGCCCGTGGGATTCCTGCAGTATATCTCTGAGGAGTACAAAGTTAGCCCAGTGGAAGTCCAAGGTTTTAATCCTACTTGTAGCCCTGCTTCTACACTGTATAATACTGAATTCCACCATGTCATGATCACAGTTGCCAAGGCTGTTCCCAACCTTAACATCCCCAACCAGTCCTTCTCTATTAGTTAATAAAAGGCCCAGCAGTGCCATCTCCTTTTTGGCTCCTCCACCACCTGCATCAAGAAGTTATCATTGACACAGCAAGAGCCTTTTGGGCTAGCTGCACCTGGCTGTGTGAGCTTTCCAGCACATGTCAGGGTGATTGAAGTTATCCATAAGTACCAAGAAGTGTGTACCAGAGGCTACTTCCAGTTGACTGTAGAAGGCCTCATTAACATGTTCTGTTTGATTTGGTACCTACTCTTTGAGGCCCTTAAACCTGTTATGTTTAAGTATATACCAGTAAACTGGTACTAAAAAATAGAAATGTTCATTGTTTCCTAAATGACTGATGTCATTTGCAGTTTTCTACCTGTACTGCACACACCAGCAAATCTGAAACTAGGAAAAAACCTCCCATGACAAATTGCATTTGGGAGGTAAGCAACAAACTGCCCTCTCATGGAATCTTTTAAATAAAGTTAATGAAAAACTGAGGTGGAGAAAATATCATGGAATACATCAGTATCAGAAATGCAGAATAACTTCACAGTTTTGTCCTGCAAAGCTGACGGAGCTTGCTGCCCTTACCTTGTGTAATAAAATGTATACTTTAATATATCTTACTACTTAATATCTTGGGTGGTGGTACCTTCAAACACTGCTGTAACTTATTTACAAAGTGTGTTTAAGGGCTCTATTCGGTTGTGGGTTCCACAGATAATGACAGTTAAATGATTTAAGCACTGATCTAACATTTCCAATACAGCAATTCAAATTGGAAATAAAGGTTCTATGATCTGTGGATTTCTCACAAATGGGTTCTAGTGGCAGATTAGGAGGGTACTCACAACTTGCTCCTCTGTCTGATATCTTCCCAGATGCTGTGGCTACAATGTGAGCAGTCCTTAGCTTGGAGAGGGCTAAGGGGCCTCTCTTTTGTGTGCTCTGTCACTGGGATGTAGCCTTTTCTGGGGTTCAATTCTCTTGGAGCTTTTCCCTTTTCTGCCTTGGTCCAGGTGCAAGGCCTGGGTGTAGTTGTTGCCTATTAGGACAAGTTATTCATCTACTTCTCTGGCAGCCTTTGGCTCTTGTGGCAGTCTGGGTGAGAACAAGGTAAGTTGCCTGACTTCTTGGCTGGTTTAAATACTGTCCCAAAACTATTAATCCCCATTGGTAACACAGAACCCTGATAACTGAACCTGTAGGATGGGGCACATCCAAACATGGCCAGGGGCACACACAGTTCACAGCTGCGGTACAAAGTTAATTACACGTGCTACATATTTATCTAGACCCCAGTAAGCATCCAGGTTTGCATGTTCATGGTTGCTTATTAGGTTAATCACACATGCTGCACATTTGCCTTGACCATCTGGACCCCGGGAACTGTCCAGGTTAGCAAATTCACAGGCGCTTAACCCATTGTCTGGGCTAGGGCGTGTTTTGAGGTTTGACCCTTCAGGACCTTCTTGAAAGAGATAACTGCAAGATTAATAAAAAACACTGATGTCTCTAACTAAAATTATCAGTCTCTGCCCTGACAAGTATAAGCTTTTGCCTTCTCAACTAAAGAATTTTACAACTGATCCTACCAGCTTGTACACAGAAATCTCTCACAATAAAAAGATATTATATTAACCACACATGACTGCAGTAGATCCAATCATGATCCCGTTTACAAACGTCTTCTTTCAGCAGCTCTGAAATTAGGTCAGCAGAGCACTTACAATTGGCTGCATCAGTCACATAGAACATCAGTTGCTTCTCACTGCAATCAGATTTATTTGACTTCTTCACATAGATGCAACATTTGATGAATGAGAGTTTTGGTGTTAACATGGCTTAAAATAGTCAGCCATAATTAATGTCATTTTGTCATTAAAACCAGTTACTGACTAGTCTTAAAGGTAATGCTTTTAATACACTTCATCAAGATTGGACCCATTAAAAAAGCTGTCAGAATTTTTCCTCTCTTCATCCATGAAGCAACAGAGACTGTGAACTTAAATTTTTTTTCCATTCTAAATCACTGAAGTAGAGAGCAAAAGATCTCTGGATTTGATAGCTATGGCTGAAGCAATCAAAATGATAAATACTCACATTATCTGACCATGTTTACAAATGACTGTGATGGTCCTTTTTAACACTGAGAGGCCACCATGTGTTGCAGTCACTGTTTGTGAATCTGCCTCCCTGATTAGGCAGTGCTCTCTGTAATAACCTTGATAGCACTGAACATATGTCGTGGGAAAATGCTGTCAAGCAAAAAGCTAAGCTAATCTCATCTGTCTCTGTCACCTTTAATACATATGTTTAATTTTTCAGCTTTTTAAAACTAAGATTGTAGTAGATTTGAATCATAATACTTCAAACTTTTTCATATCTGAATAAAATAATCTATTGAATTTAAAACAGCATTAATGGATTCATTAGGAAATGAGTGGTCTGTGACTCAATTTAAATTCAAGGCATAGCCTAGCACAGATAATCATTAGCCATACCTAATTAAACAAGGCACATGTAACAGAGACACTGAGCAGGAAAGCAAAATGTACCTTGCTATATATACAAGCACAGTTAGAGGCTTTTGAAATGTACTGTATTGTGCTAGAAGAAATTCAATGTTTAATGTAAACACTTGGTTTTATTTGATTTTTACTTGCAAATCTCAAAGAACCTTTCATGATGTAGGTATTGCTTGCACATCTGTAACCTAGAGATCACATGCAGAGGTAACTAGAATGGAAACATAAATAATACTATGTCACTGTTTTTATTATTTTTGCAGAGCTGTAGAATCCCAGACAAAATGTATATTTTACGTGGTTCAATGACCTTTTATAAAGGCAAACAATGTTTTTTACACAGGAAAGGCTTTTCAGGACTCTCTGTGCTAAAAACTTTTCATAAATAGTGTAGTATCTCCTGGTTTTATTACAAGAAAAAAGAACAATTATGTAGTAATGTATTGGATGCACGAGTTCGTTCATGTGTAACAGCCACTGCCATGTTATACTGAATGATCCAATAGGGTTGACATTCTTCTAAATTAAGTAGAGCCATTTAGCAATAACAATAACTGTAGTAGTCTAAAACACATTTTGCTCAGTCAGAGCTGCCTGCATGGAAAAGTTGCTGTTTCAGATGGCTGTTATGCAATTTGTTTCTGAACACAGGGCATATACTATACCACGGTCTTACTATTCAAGTAATATTTATAACTCAGAAGACACTGAGCTAAGACCAACAGACCCATACTCAACACTAATTTTATAATGTAGCTCAAGGCAAATGCCCATAATATGCAAACAAGGAAAAAAAAATCTAATGCTCTTTATTCCCACAGACCTGCTAAACAGTATATGCAACTAAATGTACAGCAGATGTTAAATGTGATTAGAGTGCTTGCTCACTACTAACATGTCAGCAATGAGAACCTTATGAAAAGTTAAGGTACAGAGCAAGTACAGGGAATTACTCATCTGTAAACCTCTTTCCCCTTCCCTTAACACCAGAGGGTTCATATTTAGTAGAGTTTCTGTCTTGTTTGTCGCTGGAAGTACAAATGGCTTGATTTCTCACATTTTAAAATTTCTATTAAAATAACCAAACTGAACTTCTTTAATAAGAAAAATTTATATTGAAAACCAGGTTGCTAGCTAGCCTAAGATTTTGCAGAAAACATTCTAAGTGTGTTGTCAAACAAGCAAAAATTTATTTAGGTCCCCAAGTCCTTATTAGAATTTGAGCAAAACTACTGCAGTGGTTGGAGCCTTAACTGGGAGTTAAGAGCTCAGATGGGAGCAAGGCTGAGAATCTCTCCCCTGCTTCCCACTCCTCCCTCCCAACAGAGAGGAAAAGAAAAGGAAAGGGAAGGAGCAAATCCACCAAGAAATAATTTGGAATTGGCCTGGAAGTAGAGAGGTAAAGGGTTTTCTTTAAACAATATATATATAACAATAACAGGTAAGGTTCACAAGGGCAAGGAACAAAGATGGATAGGAGGAGGGAGGAAAAAAAAACAAACAAGAATACCAAACCAGGCTCTCTCTCTGAAGAGGCGCAGAGGCAGCAGGGAGAAGGATCAGGCCCAACTACGCAGCAAAAGAGCAGGAAGGCAGCTGCAGTAGCTTTCATCCAGGAGAGGCAGGAGTCAAAAAGGAGACCTAATGACTGCAATGTCCTGCTTTTATACCCTAGCTGGGCAGGGAGGGGGTAGTGGAACAGACTCAGTTTCCAAGGGGGAAAATGCCCTGCAGGGAGGGCAAAGCACTTGCAAGCCCTCCACCCTGTTTTCAGAATGGGCGTTAACCCACCACAATCCACCCCTCTGTTCCACTTCCACTCTCCTGTAACAGCCCCTTCATCCAAATCTTGCATCCTCGATGCAAGTCCCTCATTATCTTGGCTCGCTCTCTCTCAGGGCAGTCTCTCTCTCTGGTGCTAGTCAATGTAGGTGGCACTTCAACTAGGCAGGGATGTGGAGAAGCATCAGGAATCATTCTGTATTTGCAAGGGAAAGAAAAAAATCAGGAAGAGTCGGTTGCTGTAGGGACATCAGGAACAGTCCGCTGCTGTAGGGAAGCAGGAACAGATGCAGGTGAGATGACCCAGGAGCTCTCTGGGTTGGTGTGCAGTGTGTATGTTTGACTGTGCGGTGTGTATGTATACCTGGACGCTAGGCTGGTATTAAGCTAGGAGTGAAAAAACTTAGAATGACTTATAACTATTCACACAGTGACTATAATACATTGATGTGTGTTGCCCCCTCTGAGTTCATCCCCTCTCGGCCAGAGTCACATTCCGCTGTGGGATACACTGAATGTCCCCGGTTTCTAACATGACCCAGTACGTGTGACCAGGCCCTCAGCTGTGACCACCCCTCGGGCTGGTTTGCCCCCACCAGCAGCAGGAAAAACACACAGTGACTTCCCTAGCAGGTTTTTCTCACAAATCACAGGAACGCCATCTCCATCCACTGTTTGCAGCAGGTTGGACTGGGCAGGACCAGCTCAGTTCACAGATCCTCTGCTGTTCACTAAGCAAGTAGCTTGAGCTAGGTGTTTTACCCAGTTCCTAAAGGTTCTGCCCCCCATGGCTTTTAGGGTGGTCTTTAGCAAGCCATTGTAACACTCGACCTTCCCTGCAGCTGGTGGATGGTATGGGATGTAGTAAATCCACTCAATCCCATGTTCCTTTGCCCATTCCCTTATGAGATGGTTCCTGAAGTGGTTTCCATTGTCTGATTCAATCCTCCCGGGGGTGCCATGTCTCCACAGGACATGTCTCTCCAGGCCTAGGAAGGTGTTGCTAGCAGTGGTATGAGCTTGTCCTTGTGTTCCCAGTTCAAGTCTATTTGGGAGATTTTAGCAGCCAGCTCTGCTTGGTGGTTGTATTTGTGCTCCTCTGTGGCTCTGCTCTTGGGGATGAGTGCATCGATGCGCTGTACCTTTACTGGCAGCCTGTCCAGGCAGGCAGCGATGTCTTGCCAAAGGTCAGTGGCCCAAACCGGCTTCCCTTTTCTTTGCTATCTGTTCCTCCTCCATTCTTTCAGCCACCCCCACAAGGCATTTGCTACCATCCAGGAGTCAGTATAGAGGTACAGCACTGGCCAGTTCTCTTGTTCTGCTATATCCAGAGCCAGCTGGACAGCTTGTACCTCTGTGTACTGACTGGATTCACCTTCTTCATCCCTTGCTTCCACCGCTTGCCTTGTTGGGCTCCAGACAGCTGCCTTCCATCTCCACTTGCTTCCTGCAAGCCAGCAGGACCCATCTGTAAATAGAGCATAGCCCTTCTCATTGTCAGGGAGATTGTTATATGGGGGAGCCTCCTCAGCACGGGTCACTGTCTGCTCTGGTGGCATTCCAAAGTTGGCACCCTCTGGCCAGTTGGTGATCACTTCCACTATGCCAGGGCATTCAAAGCTCCCCATACAAGCTCGCTGAGTTATCAGGGCCATCCACTTACTCCAGGTGGCACCTGTGGCATGATGTGGGGCTGAGCCTCTCCCTTTGAACATCCAGGTCAGGACTGGAAGCCTTGGAGCTAGAAATAGAGGTGACTCAGTCCCAATTACCTCAGAGGCAGCCTGGACACCCTCATAGGCAGCTAGGATTTCCTTCTTTGTTGCAGTGTAGTTGGCCTCAGAGCCTTTGTACCCCTTACTCCAGAAACCTAGGGGCCTGCCCCTGGTTTCACCAGCAGCCTTCTGCCACAAGCTCCACATAGGACCATTCTCACTGTCCGCAGTGTACAGCACATTCTTATCTCTGGTCCAGTTTAAACAGGTCCCAGTGCCGCAGCATGGACCACCTCTCATTTTATCTGGTCGAATGTTACCTGCTGCTCAGGTCCCCACACAAAATCATTTTTCTTCCTTGTTACATGGAAGAGAGGTTTCACCATTTGACTGTACCCAGGAATGTGCATTTTCCAGAAGCCCACGAGCCTCAAAAAGAACTGTGTCTCTTTCTTGTTCGTGGATTGCACCATAGTGGCTACCCTGTTAACCACCTCCTGAGGGATGTGGCGACGGACACCTTGCCATCAAACACTAAGGAACTTGATCTCCCTGGCAGGCCCTTTTACCTTGCTCCTCTTTATGGCAAAGCCAGCCTCCAACAGGATATCAATTATCCTTTTACCTTTTTGGCAAACATCCTCTGCTGTCTCACCCCATACAATGATGTCATCAATGAACTGCAGATGCTCAGGGGCTCCACCTTTCTCTAAGGCTGTCTGGATCACCTCATGGCAGACACATAAGCTATGGATCCAGCCCTGAGGCAACCGATTCCATTGGTACTGTCCTCCCCTCCACGTGAAAGCAAACTGTGGCCTGCATTCTTCTGCAATGGGAATGGAGAAAAAGGCATTAGCAATGTCAATTGTGGCATACCACTTGGCCACCTTCGATTCCAGCTCATACTGGAGCTCCAGCAAGTCCAAAATGGCAGTACTGATTAGAGGAGTCACTTCATTCAGGCCACGGTAGTCCACAGCCCGTCTCCATTCCCCATTTTCTTTTCACACTGGCCATATTGGGCTGTTGAAGGGGGAGTGAGCCTTGATGATCACCTTCCGGCTCCTCAGCTGTCGAATCAGTTGGGGTATGGGGTGCGGAGAGCTCTTCTCCAGGAGAGGCAGGAGCCAAAACAGAGACCTAATGACCACAATGTCCTGCTTTTATACCTTAGCTGGGCAGGGAGGGGAGAGTGGAACAGATTCAGTTTCCCAGGGGAAAAGTGCCCTGCAGGGAGGGCAAAACACTCACAAGCCCTCCACCCCGTTTTCAGAATGGGCGTTAACCCACCACAACTACTCAGAAATCCATCATCACTTATTTTTTGATCTCAGAATTCAGAGAAAGCCTTATGAAGCCAGATCTGGTCAGAGGTCTGTCAAAGCTGTCATGCCCTAACCTGTGCTTGCATATCCATTTGACTGAAACTGTCTCGACCCACAACTTAAGTGTAGACATGACTTTATGATGCATACTGTATACTGGAGGTGATTCTTACATGCAGTAGTTAAGCTTAATTAGTGTTGTTTAGAACTCTCAGAATACACAGACACACAGTTTATATATAGGAAATTTTATGGGAAAAATGGATTCTGTTTACAAAGCCTACTCCAGACTCTGTCCTCCGGCCAATGTTATGAAATGAGCTGCATGGATTTGGGTATTTTTTTTGTTTGTGGGTTTTTTTTGTGGTGGGTTTTTTTTTTGGTTGGTTGGTTTGGTTTGTTTGTTTGCTTCATTTTTCTGTTTGGTTTTGGATTTGTGGTGATTTTTTGTTATTGCTTTTTGATTTTTTTTTGTTTGTTTATTTGTGGGGTTTTTTGCTGTTTGGGGTTTTTTGGGGGGTTTTGTTTGTTTGTTCGTTTGTTTTATAGATGAAGGTTATTAGTTGGATACTATCCACAGGCATACTTACACTGTTGTGATTTTTCTACTCCACTATGACAATGATGGCAATGATTGTTGTACTTAACAAATAAAGCATTCTTTAAGAGAATGTCTTCAATCTAAATTAATTATGTAGGAAACCATCTTCATAAAGATGTCCCTGTTGCTTACTGTCAACTTTAATGGCCTATCTCTGTCTGATCTCAGATAAATTAGGTTTTTCACAATTGCCCTAGTCAACTTGTCCATGTATTAAGTAAGTCAAAGAAGTGACTTAAAAAAGTGTGGGCACATCTTGAGATCAAATCTATGATTTTAATGTAAGAAATCTCTACAAATGTCTTGCAATGCTGAGACATAAATAATTATTTGTGCCAGTTTTTTTCTGTGATGATGTCTGACAATAGATTCTAGTCCCATGATCAAAATACCATGTAGAAGAAAAATTTTGAGCATAAATTATCAATATTTTTATGAAAAGTGTATATTATATATGCCACATTACCCAATTTAATTGCTCTTATTTAATTGTATAGATAAGCATATTTTTCATTGTCTCATTGGGTCATAAATTACACCTTAATTCCTCCCTACACTGAGACCACTCTTTTTCTTCATATTAATAACTTCTCTCTTCACTGAAGGAAGGTATTCAGTTCTATCACCAGAGGAGAAAGAAAAGGCTAGTGCTTGCTTCTGGCAGCCCTTGAAACCCCAGCTGTCTTAACAGGCATTTATTTTTAAGCAAAATACGCTTTCTGTTAGATTAAAGGTAACTATCCAGACTTCTAAATAAAAATTGTTTAAGAAATTCTTTCAACAAGACACTTCACAAATGTTCATGTTAACATCAAAAATCTTAGTTGCATGCCTCATCTCAAATCTGTGTCTGTTTTCTTGATGAGGTTTTTCTTTGTAAAGCAGTCTTTACTCCTCATCAGTTGTTTTGGCAAATAGTTTCTTAATAAATAAAAGATGTCTCTTAATAAATAATCTTGTTTTTTAATGGCCTATAAAGGCCTTGAAAAGGTTGGTTAGTGATTGAGGAGTATATATTTTTATGGAAAAGACGCTAGGATCTAGTAGCTATATGCAAAGCTCAAAGAAAGATATTTTTTAACTTGGTGAAAGAAAGGAGAAGAAGGAAGAAGGAGAGGAGAGGACAATTTTTTGTTTTCCAAACTATGCCTTTTGCCTGTACCTACTCTAATATCTTCCTGTATGTTGACTTTAAGAACATATTTGGATTTTCATGCATCATACACTTCCTTCTTGAAGGCTGTATCAGCCACAAGTTCTTCACACTGGAAGGATGTTAAACTCTGATTCAAAGAGCTTCCTAGCACCACTTCTTAAGCCCCAAACCCATCTACAACTCAAGGTTAGCTCACAAAGATAAGGAAAACACTTAAGAGCCTTAAGCTATTTCCTCCTGTGCTTTTTTCCTTTACTGTTCCTCATTTGTCAAACTATGTGATGACTTTCATTCCCCTTCACTTCATTCCTTCTCACCAGGCATTACATTCAAGATGTGAACTCACTGCAGCATAAAAAGGATAGGAAATGTTTTTCTATTAGGTCAGATAATCAAAGCAGGATGCAGATAAGAGAAAAAAAAAATACAATTCATACCTTGTGACACAAGGTATATGTATTTTTGACTCAGATGACATGTTTCATACTTAAATGTCAAAACCACTATTTTGGGGGTTTTCCCTTTTTGATCTTTTAAAAAGTTCCACAGATCTATGAGGATTATTAAACATGAAAATTATCTTAAGTCAAACTTGGGACATCAGTGATGTCAAGAACAGGGACAGCCTGTGCTGCAGTGGTCATGCACTGGTAGAGTTTGAGGTCCTAAGTTATATGGAACAGGCAAGGACCAGAGTCAGGACTCTGAATTTTAGGAAGGCAAAATTCCAGCCACTTAGGGAGTTACATCAGTAGGAATCCATGGGAAATGATCCTCAGGGACAAGGCAGCAGAGCTGGTAGATTTTAAAGGACAACAATCCTCATTATCAGTACAGGTTGGGGAATGAGGTGATAGAAAGCAGCCTTGCAGGAAAGGATTTGGGCCTTCTGGTGGATGAGAAGTTGGGCATGAGCCAACAATGAGCACTTGAAGCCTGGGAGGCCAATTTCATCCTAGGTTGCATCAAAACAAACATGGCCAGCAGATCAAGAGAGGTGATTCTGGCATTTTACTCTGCTCTGGTAAGACTTCATCTGTAGTACTGCATCCAGCTCTGGAGCCCTCAATACAGAAAGGACATGGACACGATGGAGTGGGTCCAGAGCAGGGCTACCAAGATGACTGGGGGGCTCAAATGCATATCCTATGAGGACAGGCTGAGTGAGTTGGAGATTGTTCAGTCTAGAGAAGGGAAGGCTCTGAGGAGACCTAATAGAGGCCTTCCAGTACCTGAATAGGGCCTACAAGTAGGCTGGAAGGGGACCATTTACAAAGGCCTCTAAAGATAGAATTAAGGGTAATGTTTTTAAATTAGAGAAGTGTAGATTTAGATTGGTTCTTAGGAGCAAGCTCTTCACTATGAGGGGAGGGGAACACTGGAACACATTGCCCAGAGGAAGGTAAGGCCCCATTCCTGGAAATATTCAAGACCAGCTTCAACAAAGCTCTGAGAAAACTAGAGGAGAATGTCCATGCTCTGTGCAGGGGGGCTGGACTAGATGACCTTTGGAGGTCTTTTCCAACACAAACCATTCTATGATTCTGACATCATCTATACAAGGCAAGACCCCATGCAGTGCTACAGGCTGGGGTTAGTATCTGGAGAGCAGCGAGGCAGAAAGGGACCTGGGGGTACCGGTTGATAGTAGGCTGAACATGAGCCAGCAGTGTGCCCAAGTGGCCAAGAAGGACAATGGCATTCTGGTCTGTATCAGGA
Source organism: Colaptes auratus (assembly GCA_015227895.2). Taxonomy (NCBI): domain Eukaryota; kingdom Metazoa; phylum Chordata; class Aves; order Piciformes; family Picidae; genus Colaptes; species Colaptes auratus. The sequence continues at coordinate 79,380,385 of CM026897.1, read as the reverse complement.
ACAGTGTGGCCAGCAGGAGCAGGGAAGTCATTGTGCCCCTGTACTCAGCACTGGTTAGGCCACGCCTTGAGTCCTGTGTCCAGTTCTGGGCCCCTCAGTTCAGGAAAGATGTTGAGTTCCAGAGAAGGGCAACAAAGCTGGTGAGGGGTTTGGAGCACAAGCCCTATGAGGAGAGGGTGAGAGAGTTAGGGTTGCTTAACCTGGAGAAGAGGAGGCTCAGGGGAGCCCTTATTGCTGTGTACAACTGCATGAAGGGAGGTTGTAGCCAGGAGGCGGTTGGTCTCTTGTTCCAGGCAACCAGCACCAGAACAAGACGACACAGTCTCAAGATGCGACAGGGGAGGTTTAGACTGGATGTTAGGAATAAGTTCTATACAGAAAGAGTGATTAGCCATTGGAATGGCCTGCCCAGGGAGGTGGTGGAGTCACCATCACTGGAAGTATTTAGGAAGAGGCTGGATGGGGTGTTTGGTGCCATGGTTTAGTTGATTAGATGGTGTTGGATGATAGGTTGGACTCAATGATCTCAAAGGTCTTTTCCAACCTGGTTAATTCTATTCTATTCTATTCTATTCTATTCTATTCTATTCTATTCTATTCTATTCTATTCTATTCTATATGGATGAATAGACTTGCTGGTCAAAGTAAAGAGCAAGAGGTAACTGTACAGGCAGGCTAGACCTGAATCTTGCGAAGAACACAAAGAATAATCTGAAAATCTACAGGTACATTAATCTGCAGAGAAATGTTAAAGAAAATATTTGCCTCTAAGGAGTGAAAATGCAGAGCTAACAGAGGAGAAGGCTGAGATACTCAATAACTTTTTAACCTCAGCCTTCACTGGCAGTGTTGCTCAGTACACATCCCCAGTTGATGGAATACTAGGTATGGACTAGCAAGGTGAAGTCCCTCCCACAATAAGGGAACATCAAATTGAGGACCACCTTAACATACAGAAATCTATGCAACATAAATCACGGAGTGCTGAAGGAATTGGCTAGTCTAGTTGCAAAATCACTATCCATAATATTTTAAAAGTCCTGGCAGTTAGGTGAAGTCCCTGGAGACTGGAAGAAGGGAAACATTATGTCCATTTGTAAAAAAAGGGGAAAAAGAGGACCCTGGAAATTACTGACCTGTCAGCCTCACCTCTGTGCATATGAAGACCATGGAACAAATAGAATAGCATAGCATAGCATAGCATAGCATAGCATAGCATAGCATAGCATAGCATAGCATAGCATAGAATAGAATAGAATAGAATAGAATAGAATAGAATAGAATAGAATAGAATAGACCAGACCAGACCAGGTTGGAAAAGACCTTCGAGATCATTAAGTCCAACTGATCACCCAACACCATCTAATCAACTAAACCATAGCGCCATAAACAAATACAAACCGTAATTCCCACTGAACGTTTTCTTGAGGAGGAGATTTTTATGGAGTGAAGGTCAGTGAACATAATGGCCAGAATCTAACAGACAAGAAATTTCTGCTTGCAGTAAACTTGAAAAATTAATTTGATCTTGACTTTTTTCCCCCTGAAGCCTGCATAAAATGAGCAAGGATGTACTCACACAGTCTGCTATGACAGTCTAGGTAGAATTTCTCTCCTTTTCTTCCTGCATCAGATGTATCTTCATTAAAGCATGCTCTTTTTCTAAAGATGTTATTACTTCTGCAGTCATGACAGAAACAGAGGTTGTGCTGTACAGCTCCATTTTGTGTTTAACAAACCATATAACCAGACCTGCTATTGAATATTTCTCTGTCTTAGAATCTATTCATGTGGAGACATCCTTGAATTTAAAATTAGAGAAAGAGAAGGCGTCTTTTATATTTATTGAAGATAGTCATTTCCTTTGACTTTTTCTTACATATTAACATGCTATTAATCTCCAATGGGGAATTCAGCTGTACATGGCAATGATTACATTGCAAAACCCAAGACAAAGCAGAGAACATACCCAAAATCTTCAAACTAAGAAGCAATCCAAGGAAGACAAGATTGCAGTTTGATGTGGTTATGTTGCAAGGAATTTAGGAGGAAATGCTTAGAAATACTGTGCTAATACAAATCACATTTCACAATTATTAACATTGCTTCATTTAAGTACTTGTATTTACTAAAATCTCCCCAGATCATATTCTTTACATTTCTGAAAGTTTAGGAGAAACAATGTTTTCTCCCCCACCCATTTTAAAAAGATGTACACACTAAACAAATTGCAGAAAGATTTTCCTTGATTTAAAGCACCACAATGAGAACAAGAAACACACATTTTCTATATCCAGTATTAAATGTTATTTTAAAATAATCTGTAAACCTGTTCTTTAAAATCCTGGATAATACTTTCTTATTAAGGGTTTTACCCTACAGCAAAAGAAACTAGTAAGATTAAGGAAATGTGATTCAATTCTTTCAATAAGGAGAGCTGTTGAAAGATAAGGAGTATCAAAAGTGTGTAGAAAAAGTGCAACAGCTTTAAATTAGTATCACAGCATCATTTTCCCTTACATAAATTTCCTGTTTGCATTAAAAGCAGATATAATGGTTTTATGAACTTATTTCACTGTAAATTTTTCAAGTATTTCTAAACACTTTCACACACAGTTAAATCAGGTTCATTCAATGTAAGCTAAAGAACCACAATTTTTTTTTTTAAACAAGAATATTCATGATGGTTAAATATCCAACAACTTTAATTCTTTTACAACAACAACAAAAATTGTGGTTTTGCTTTTTACCCCAGAAATATGTCCAGTTAAATTCTATCTATCTGTCTATCTATCTATCTATCTATCTATCTATCTATCTATCTATCTATCTAAAACCCCAAAACCCAGACAAACTTTGCTGCTTCTTTGACTACTTCTACTAAAGGGATAATCATGGACTGTCCTTTTTAAAGGCTATTTAATTCAGTATTTGTTGCACATAAAAGGTATACTGTTGCCTGATTGTGAGTGCAGTAGAGTTAGATGTGAAATTGTAAATAGATCTGTTGACCTCAAACTCTCAATGAAGTAAGCAAATTTGCATGGCCAGGATAGTGTATTGAAACATAACCATTTTTAAAGTCAAGGTCAGAATTAAGAGGCAAATGCTAGAAACTAAATGTACATGAATGTGCATACATGCAGCTGTCTGTTAATGGTGACGTGTTTCTAATGAGATGTTATGGATTATTTTTATTAAAATGCAAAGAGGAGAATGCCAGGTCATCTCCAGGCAACTCAAAACACCATTTCCCGCATCTATACCTTACTAAAATGAAAGGTTCCACACTGTAAAATGTCCTTTTTGATTTGAAGACAAATTATTGTATTGGTTGTACTTTGAAATTAAACATTTCTAATATTTTTTTTTAGAATTATTTCCTCCCTTTCACATTTTTTTCAACAAAGCATATTCAGCTGAATTGCACAATGTTTGCTTACAGCTTTGTCTGCCCCTTTCAACTCATGAAGTCTCATATACAATGCTTTACTCAGTCTTCCTAATCACAATCATTAGTAACACAGTCACAACAGAATTATTTTCTGAAGTATTGAGGGCAGAGGAAGAGAGTTCCCATGTTTTTTTATTGTTTTCTTGTTGGGTTTTTGGTGCTGGATTTATTTTGTCATGGTTGCTGTTTCTTTGGGGTTTGTTATTTTTATTTGGTTTTGGTTGGTTGTTGGGGTGTTTTTGCAGTTTGTTTTGGTTTGAGTGTGTTTGTTTTTCTTTGTTTATTTTTATTTATTTTTTCTTTCTTTCAAGCACAATTTTCTGTGTGTAATAGTAGAAAGCTTTTCTGAAAGCCTCTCAGTTTTTCACCTGTCCTGAATCTGTCTCACTTGGCTACAAATAGCTTATCAAATCCACCAATTCCAGATTGGAATAGATCACTAAATTGATGGAGTGCAGAGACTGGGCCCATCTGTCTGCAGGAAGCTCTGTCATCACGATGAGAGGTTACTGTTGCCTAGGAGCTGAAAAGTGGCAAACCATGCTGTTCTGGAGGATCAACCAAAGCATTTACATAAGTAAAAAAGATGGAAAAAGTAATCCTACTCTGCTGAATATAATGAACACCAGCAAGGTGCTGTAAATACACTTAAAATACTATTTCACTGAACATACACCTATTCAGGATGACGTTCTGTAAGAAAGAGAGGCTTAAAGAAAGCCAAAGTTTTCCCTTTTGATGAAAAAGGACATCATCACAGCATGGGATGGAAAGTCGTCAGGGGAGAGAGGGAATGGAAGTTTGGCTAATTATTTGTTTGCTAAATAAACTTTTCCCTGGTGAAAAACACTTCTGCCACGAACAAAACATTTGGGTGGAGGGAAAGGGTCAAAGGGGAGGTGTTTTGCATGATCCTCTGGTGCCCTGCAGAGTAGGGCTGAGCTTGGTGGGGAGGTGGCTCAAGACCTGGGGAGGGGAGTGTGGGTCAAGAGTTGGGAGGAGAGTGTGGATCAGTACCTGGGTGGGGGAGAGTGTGGGTCAAAAACTGAGGTTTGGAAAATTTGGTCCTGAATGCCTTCTTGAATGCTAGTAGTCAATTAAGTAGATAAACTACTACCCACCAAAGTCAAGTGTAACTATGCCACAGAGACATTTGGAAAGAGAATAACCTCACTTAATTATTATTCTTAATCTGCTATCTTCTTACTTCTTAACTTGGAATTTTAATCCATTTTGTAATGAGGGATGTCTCTAAGTTGGAGATATGCATTTGATATGTGGACTGAACTTTTCAGTGCATAATGAATTGGTTGGATGCCAGCGTGCAAAACATAGTGGTCAATGGCTTGGTGTCCAAATGGAGGCAGGTGACTAGTGTGTCCCTCAGGGGTCTGTATTGGGACTGATGCTGTTTGATATCTTAATCAATGATATAAGCAGTGAGACTGAGTGTACCCTCTGTTGTGGTTTGAGCCTTAACTGAAATTTAAGAGCTCAGATGGTAGCAAACCGAGTGTTCCTCCCTGCTCCTGCTTCCTTTTCCTGATAAGGAAAAAAAGAGGAAAGAATAGGAAAAAAAGGGGGGGAAAAAGAGGGGAAAAAAAGGGTGTAGGGAAAAGGGGAAGGAGGTAAATCCACCAGAAAATAATTTGGAGTCGGTTTGGAAGTAGGAGAAGCAAATTTTTTAACAAAAATATATATATGTAGCAATAACAGGAAGGGTTTACAAGGGTAAGAAATAAGGATGAATAGGAAAATATAAAAAACCAAATTTGGGTGGCCTTATATCTCCCTTAATGTATGTGGATTTTAGTCTTTTAGAGAAGCGTGGACACAGCAGAGAGAAGACCAGGCCTGACAACATGGCAGAACCAGGAGGCTAGCAGCAGCTGTTGGTCCTTTCGAACAGGCGAGGCAGGAGCAAAGAGACAGATGGACACTACACCCTCCCTTTTATAGTCTTGCTGGACAGGAAGTGGGGAGTGGAACAGACCTGGGGGACCCCTCCTCTGGGAGGGAGAAACCAAGTCCACCTGGATCAGGTTTCTTTTGTCCCCTGGTGAAAGCAGGGTTCTCGCAACCCTCCCCACCAGGATGGGTGTAACCCAGAAGAGTCCATCCCTCTGTTCCACTTCCATTTTCCTGTCACAGTCCCTTTATCCAGTCATGAAAAATGTGGTATTAAGAGCTCTTAATGCAAGAACTTTCCTGTCACAGTCTCTTTATCCAGTCATGAAAAATGTGGTATTAAGAGCTGATGCAAGTCCTTCTGTTCCTGGCTGTCTCTCTCTCAAGGCAGTCTCTTTCTGGTGCTGGTTGATGCAAGTGGTGCTTGAGCTGGGCAGGGATGTGCAGAAGAATCAGGAACCAGGAAACTGTCTTTATCTTTAAAGGGGAAATCAGGAATAGTCTGTTGCTGTAGGGAAACAGGAATGGTCTTTTGCTGTGGGGCAACAGGAACAGGTGCAAGTGAGATGATGCAGAAGTCCTCTGGACTGGTGCTTGTGTGCGGTGGGTTCATGTTGAGTCCTGGATGCTAGGTTGGTATTAAACTAGGAGAGAAAAAACTTGGAACAACTTATAACTATTACACAGTGACTATATTACATTAACCTATGTTACCCCTTCTGAGTTTATCTCCTCGGACAGAATTATGTTTTGCTGTGGGATGCACTGAATGTCCCCAGTTTCTAGCATGACCCAGTACATGTGACCAGGCCCCTCAGCAGAGGCCACCCCTCAGATTGGTTTACCTCCACCAGCAGCAGGGCAAACCCACATCGATTTCCTAGCAGGTTTTTCTCACATATCACAGGAACTCCATCTCCATCCACTGTTTGCAGCAACTTGGACTGGGCAGGACCATCTTGGTTTACAGATCCTCTGCTATTCACTAACCAAGTGGCTTGAGCGAGGTGTCTTTCCCAGTTCTTAAAGGTTCCACCCCACATGGCTTTTAGGGTGGCCTTTAGCAAACCATTTTAGTATTCAACCTTCCCCGCAAGTGGTGCGTGATATGGGATATGGTAAATCCACTCAATCCCACGTTCTTTTGTGCAGTCTGTTATGAGATGGCTCCTGAAATGGGTTCCATTGTCCAATTCAATTGTCTCTGGAGTGCCATTTCTCCATAGGACATGCCTCTCCAGGCCCAGAATGGTGTTGTGAGCAGTGACATGAAGTGCTGGGTAAGTTTTCAGCCACCATGTACTTGCCTTTACCAGTGTGTGCTGTTTGCCACTGTAAGACCAAGGAAAGGTGATGTAGTCAATCTGCAAGGCCTCTCCATACTTTGACCATCTCCTTCTCATACCACAGTGGCTTCATGCACTGGGCCTGCTTGATGGCATCACACACTTATGAATAACCTGTGAGATGGCCTCCATAGAGATGTCTACTGATCTGTCCCGAGCCCACCAGTATGCAGCATCTCTCCCTTGGTGGCCAGAAGTGTCATGGGCCCAGTGAGCTAAGAGTAGCTCACCCTTGTGTTCCCAGTTCAAGTCTATTTGGGAGATTTTAGCAGCCAGCTCTGCTTGGTGGTTGTATTTGTGCTCCTCTGTGGCTCTGCTCTTGGGGATGAGTGCATCGATGCGCTGTACCTTTACTGGCAGCCTGTCCAGGCGGGCAGTGATGTCTTGCCAAAGGTCAGTGGCCCAAACCGGCTTCCCTTTTCTTTGCTATCTGTTCCTCCTCCATTCTTTCAGCCACCCCCACAAGGCATTTGCTACCATCCAGGAGTCAGTATAGAGGTACAGCACTGGCCAGTTCTCTCGTTATGCTATATCCAGGGCCAGCTGGACAGCTTGTACCTCTGTGTACTGACTGGATTCACTTTCTTCATCCCTTGCTTCCACCGCTTACCTTGTTGGGCTCCAGACAGCTGCCTTCCATCTCCACTTGCTTCCTGCAAGCCAGCAGGACCCATCTGTAAATAGAGCATAGCCCTTCTCATTGTCAGGGAGATTGTTATACTTTATCACAGTATAACCAAGGTTGGAAGAGACCCCAAGGATCATCAAGTCCAACCTGTCCCAACAGACCTCACAACTAGACCATGGCACCAAGTGCCACGTCCAATCTCCCCTTGAACACCTCCAGGGACGGCGACTCCACCACCTCCCTGGGCAGCCCATTCCAATGACGAATGACTCGCTCAGTGAAGAACTTCCTCCTCACCTCGAGTCTAAACCTCCCCTGGCACAGCTTGAGACTGTGTCCCCTTGTTCTGGTGCTGGTTGCCTGGGAGAAGAGACGAACTCCCTCCTGTCTACAACCACCTTTCAGGTAGTTGTAGAGGGCAATGAGGTTACCTCTGATCCTTCTCTTCTCCAGGCTAAACAATCCCAGCTCCCTCAGCCTCTCCTCATAGGGCTTGTGCTCAAGGCCTCTCACCAGCCTTGTTGCCCTTTTCTGGACACGTTCAAGTATCTCGATGTCCTTCTTAAACTGAGGGGCCCAGAACTGGACACAGGACTCAAGGTGTGGCCTAACCAATGCAGAGTACAGGGGCAGAATGACCTCCCTGCTCCTGCTGGCCACACTATTCCCAATACAGGCCAGGATGCCATTGGCCTTCTTGGCCACCTGGGCACACTGTTGGCTCATGTTTAGGTGGGTGTCAATCAGCACCCCCAGGTCCCTCTCTGTTTGGCAGCTCTCCAGCCACTCTGACCCCAGCCTGTAGCTCTGCATGGGGTTGCCGTGGCCAAAGTGCAGCACCCGGCACTTGGACTTATTAAATGCCATCCCATTGGACTCTGCCCATCTGTCCAGTCGGTCGAGGTCCCTCTGCAGAGCCTTTCTACCCTCTAACTGACTAACATCTGTTCCCAACTTGGTGTCATCTGCAAACTTGCTGATGACTGACTCAACCCCCTCATCCATATCATCAATGAAGATGTTAAAGAGGATGGGGCCCAGCACCGATCCCTGGGGAACGCCGCTGGTGACTGGCCGCCAGCCGGACGTGGCACCATTCACCACCACTCTCTGGGCTCGGCCCTCCAGCCAGTTCCTAACCCAGCACAGAGTGTTGCGGTCCAAACCACGAGCTGACAGTTTAGCCAGCAGTTTACTGTGGGGGACGGTGTCAAAGGCCTTGCTGAAGTCCAGATAGACTACATCCACAGGCCTCCCCACGTCCACCAGACGGGTCACCTGATCATAGAAGGAGATCAGGTTGGAGAGGCAGGACCTGCCCTTCCTAAATCCATGTTGGCTGGACCTGAGCCCTTGGCCATCCTTCAGGTGCGCAGTTATTGCCTCCAGGATAATCTGTTCCATCACTTTCCCTGGCACTGAGGTCAGGCTGACTGGCCTGTAGTTTCCGGGCTCCTCCATCCGTCCCTTCTTGTGGATGGGGATCACATTGGCCAGTTTCCAGTCATCTGGGACCTCTCCAGTGAGCCAGGACTGGAGGAAAATGATGGAGAGCGGCTTGGCCAGCTCATCTGCCAGCTCTCTCAGCACCCTAGGATGGATCCCATCCGGTCCCATGGACTTGTGGGTGTCCAAGTGGCTCAGCAGGTCCCGAACTAATTCCTCATGGATTTCTGGGGCATTACACTGCTCCCCGACCCTATTACCCAGCTCAGGAGGCCACTCATCCTGGACTCCTGCCTTGCTGTTAAACATGGAGGAAAAGAAGGCGTTCAGGACCTCAGCCTTTTCCTCATCTTTGGTCACCGTGTTCCCCTCCAGGTCCAGTAAGGAGTGGAGGTTCTTCTTGCCCTTCTTTTTAGCGTTGATATATTTGTAAAATTGCTTTTATTTTCTTTCACAGAGGTGGCCAGTTTCAGTTCTAACTGGGCCTTTGCCTCTCTAATTTTATTCCTACATAATCTAACCACTTCCTTGAACCTACCTCGAGAAGCCTTCCCCCCCTTCCAAAGGTGATACAGCCTCTTTTTTTCCCTTAATTCCCCCAGGAGCTGCTTGCTCATCCAGGCCGGTCGCCTTCCCTGCCGGCTCATCTTTCGACACATGGGGACCGCCAGTTCCTGTGCCCTCAAGAGCTCCTTTTTGAAGTAGGTCCAACCCTCCTGGACCCCTCGGTTCATGAGGGTTGGTACCCAGGGAACTTTACAAATAAGTTTCTTAAAGAGGCTGAAGTTTGCCCTCCGGAAGTCCAGGGTGAAGGTTCTGTTGGTACTCCTCCCTATCTCCCTGCATATTGAAAACTTCACTATCTCGTGGTCACTGCACCTCCTCAGCACGGGTCACTGTCTGCTCTGGTGGCATTCCAAAGTTGGCACCCTCTGGCCAGTTGGTGATCACTTCCACTATGCCAGGGCATTCAAAGCTCCCCATACAAGCTCGCTGAGTTATCAGGGCCATCCACTTACTCCAGGTGGCACCTGTGGCATGATGTGGGGCTGGGCCTCTCCCTTTGAACATCCAGGTCAGGACTGGAAGCCTTAGAGCTAGAAATAGAGGTGACTCAGTCCCAATTACCTCAGAGGCAGCCTGGACACCCTCATAGGCAGCTAGGATTTCCTTCTTTGTTGCAGTGTAGTTGGCCTCAGAGCCTTTGTACCCCTTACTCCAGAAACCTAGAGGCCTGCCCCTGGTTTCACCAGCAGCCTTCTGCCACAAGCTCCACATAGGACCATTCTCACTGTCCACAGTGTACAGCACATTCTTATCTCTGGTCCAGTTTAAACAGGTCCCAGTGCCGTAGCATGGACCACCTCTCATTTTATCTGGTCGAATGTTACCTGCTGCTCAGGTCCCCACACAAAATCATTTTTCTTCCTTGTTACATGGAAGAGAGGTTTCACCATTTGACTGTACCCAGGAATGTGCATTTTCCAGAAGCCCATGAGCCTCAAAAAGAACTGTGTCTCTTTCTTGTTCGTGGATTGCACCATAGTGGCTACCCTGTTAACCACCTCCTGAGGGATGTGGTGATGGCCATCTTGCCATCGAACTCCCAGAAACTGGATCTCTCTGGCAAGCCCTTTTACCTTGCTTCTCTTCATGACAAAGCCAGCCTCCAACAGGATATCAATTATCTTACTTTTCTGGTAAATTTCCTCTGCCATCTCATCCCATACAGATGTCATTAATGAACTGCAAGTGCTCAGGAGCGTCACCTTTCTCTAATGCAGTCTGGATCACCGGCTGCAGGCTGGGGTCAGAGTGGCTGGAGAGCTCCCAAACAGAGAGGGACCTGGGGGTGCTGATTGACAGCCGCCTGAACATGAGCCAGAAGTGTGCACAGGTGGCCAAGAAGGCCAACGGCATCCTGGCCTGCATTAGGAATAGTGTGGCCAGCAGGAGCAGGGAGGTCATTGTGCCCCTGTACTCTGCACTGGTTAGGCCACACCTTGAGGACTGTGTCTGGTTCTGGTCCCCTCAGTTTAAGAAGGACATCGAGACACTTGAATGTGTCCAGAGAAGGGCAACAAGGCTGGTGAGAGGCCTTGAGCACAAGCCCTATGAGGAGAGGCTGAGGGAGCTGGGATTGTTTAGCCTGGAGAAGAGGAGACTCAGGGGTGACCTCATTGCTCTCTACAACTACCTGAAAGGTGGTTGTAGCCAGGAAGGGGTTGGCCTCTTCTCTCTAGCAACCAGCACCAGAACAAGAGGACTCAGTCTCAAGCTGCACCAGGGGAAGTTCAGCCTTGAGGTGAGGAGAAAGTCCTTCACCGAGAGAGTCATTCGCCATTGGAATGGGCTGCCCGGGGAGGTGGTGTATTCACCATCCCTGGAGGTGTTCAAGAGGGGATTGGACATGGCACTTGGTGCCATGGTCTAGTCATGGGGTCTGTGGTGACAGGTCGGACTTGATGATCTTTGAGGTCTCTTCCAATCTTAGCGATACTGTGATACTCTGATACCTCATAGCAGATGGTTGAACTGTGAACCCAGCCTTGAGGCAACCTATTCCAGTGGTACTGAACTCCTCTCCAGGTGAAAGCAAACTGCGATCTGCATTCTTCTGCAATGGGAATGGAGAAGAAGGCATTAGCAATATCAGTTGTGGCATACCCCTTGGTCACCTTCAATTCCACTTTGTACTGGAGCTGCAACATGTCTGGCATGGCAGCACTCATCGGAAGAGTCACTTCATTCAGGCCACAATAGTCCATAGTCAATCTCCATTCCCCATTTGCCTTCTGCACTGGCCATATCAGGCTGTTGAAGCATGAGTGAGTTTTGCTGATTACCTTCTGGCTCTCCAGTTGTTGAATCAGTTGGTGCAGAGATTCTCTGTTGGTCCTGTATTGCCTGCAATGTACTATGTGAGATGCAATGGGTAATTTCAAATCCTGCATCTTATGGCTGCCAACTACAGAGGAGTCAGCTGACAGTTTGGGCATGGTAGACAGCTGTTCTTTGTCTGCACTCTCTACAGCTGCTACCCCAACCACTCACTTGTGCTCCCTTGGGTCCTTAAAACATCCCTCCCACAGAAAGTCAATGCCAAGAGTGCAAGGTGCATCTGGATCAGTCACTATGGTGTGCTTTCCCCATTCATTCCTGGTCAGGCTTATCTCAGCCTGCAGTACAGTCAAATCTTGTGAGCCCCTGTGACTCCCTGAATGCTTATGGGCTCCGCCCCTTTGTAGCTTGATGATATCAGGGTGCATTTGGCCCCTGTGTCCACCAGAGCTCGGTACTTCAGGGCTTCTGAAGTGCCAGGCCATTTCACATAAACATCCCAGTACATACTGTTGCCCCTGGCCTCCACCTGGCTGGAGGTAGGGCACCCCTAATGCTGGTGGTGATGCTCACACTTGTCACAGGGTCCACAGGGCCACCTTGCAGTTCCCGCACTCTGTTCCAGATGGCAGAGGTGGGTTGGCCATGCCAGCTGTCCATGTTCTCTCTGTGGTCACAGAGAATCCTCCATAGAGGTGTTCTTGATGTCCACTGATTAGCTTGGGGTGGTCTCCTAGGAGGAGGATGTTGATTCCTGGTGGCTGAAACATGGACCCATTCTGAAGGAGAAGGGGAAAAAGAGGTATTGTTCCCCTTTCTCAATTCAGACATGGAACCCTTAATCTCTTTGACGATGTCTTTAGTCATAGTTTCTATGGCTGAGATTATGGATCTCTGGTTTACACTGTCCTCATATTCCCTCAAGTCACTAGCAAACTCACAGTTTTAGGACTTCAATCCCATCCTGTCAGGAACATCCCCTCTAGTGTATGTGCATGTTTTTGAGGGGCACCGTGGGTGAGTTTTGTTAAAAAGGACCGTTTCATGTGCGCCTCATCTGGGTGCAAGGGGAGATGGCCATCTCCATAAATTATTTCCAGCACAGCCATCTGTCTTAGACACCATATGTTCCATAGCTGTCCAGGTAATTGGGACCCAGGGCAAGTTGTCTTTTGAGTGGTACTGGCCCTTTATGGCATTGAGGATCTGGGCCCAGAGAGTGTGTATTCCATCAAGTTTTGCTAACTCTTTTTCCAGACTGGCTTCATGAGACAGGGAGCCTAAAAGCTGTGCCTCCCTCTTATGTAGATCTATAGTTTCTACACCCTCATCCCAACATCTCAGGGCCCAGCTTAGTATTGTCTCACCCTCTTTCCTTGTGTAATCCAGACAAATTTACCTTAATTCCTTTCTGGGCAGAGATGTAACAGTTATTATCTCCTCATCTGAGTCATCCTCATCCACTGTTGGGTTCTGTAATGTGCTAGGTCCTGCTGATGTGCCTTCCTCACCATCCATGTTTGGAGATGATGTTTGCATCTCTTTCCAGCATGTGGAGACAGGTGATAGAGAAACTATGTGGGCAGGAGCAACAGGGGTTAAGTGGGGAACTGCCAGCTGGGGGGCAAACCCTTGTGTCTGGGGCTAAGGCTGAGAGCAGGTGGCCCTTTTTGCTGGGCAGCATTGACTACAGCCCGACCCCTCCTTCTTTGTGCCCCTGTTTACATAGTGCTTGCAGTGTTCACAGCACCCCACCCCTCAGCCATCAAAACTTACAAAGGATTGCATTGTGCCCATTATTCTTCTGCAGAGACTTCTTAAGGGGTTAGCACCTTCCTCTCCCCATAAGGCCAGAGTGAATGCCACTACAAGGATTACCTTTAAACATATAGAACATATTGCTATATAACGCAATTTTCCCTGAAAGGCATTTTTATCTGCACAGTAAGTTTCATAGCCTGCTTCAGAAAAATTCTCTATGTTAGAGAAATTACCACTTTCAGTGAAATTCATAGAATTTAAGTGGTACATGCCCAACTGCATTGGTAAGGTTTTTCTCAGTCAAGCAGCATATCTATCATTAACCAAACCACATGGTAAGTTACTAGTTTATAGATACTGGTCCAAAAGATCCAGCAAAAAAAACATGAAAAAACTTGGAGTATTAGAGTCTTAAAAATTAACATCTCTACTTCCAATCATTTCTTTCCAAACAAAGTATTACTTTTCAAATAAAATATTGTTTTCCAAGACCCACACTGGGTGCCAAAATATTATTGTGGTTTGAGCCTTAGCTGGAATATAAGAGCTCAGACGGTAGTAAACCGAGAATTCCTCCCTGGCTCCTGCTTCCTTTTCCTGATAAAGAAAAAAGAGGAAAAAATAGGGGAAAAAACCACAAAAGGTGTGTAGGGAAAAAGGGAAGGAGGTAAATCTACAAGAAAAGAATTTGGAGTCAGTTTGGAAGTAGGAAAAGCAAATTTTTAAACAATATATATAGCAATAACAAGAAGGGTTTACAAGGGTAAGAAATAAGGATGAAATAGGAAAATATACAAAACCAAATTTGAATAGCCTTATATTTCCCTCGATGTATGTGGATTTCAGTCCTTTAGAGAAGCATGAATACAGCAGGAAGAAGGCCTGACCACGTGGCAGAACCAGGAGGCTAGCAGCAGCTGTTGGTCCTTTGAAAAGAGACAAAGCAGAAGCAAAGAGACAGATGGCCACCACACCCTCCCTTTTATAGTCTTGCTGGACAGGAAGTGGGAGTGGAACAGACCTGGGGGACCCCTCCTCTGGGAGGGAGAAACCAAGTCCACCTGGATCAGGTTTCTTTCGTTCCCTGGGGAAAGTAGGGTTCTCGCAACCCTCCCCACCAGGATGGGTGTAACGCAGAACACCTTCAGAATGTTTGCTGAGAATACAAAGCTGAATCTTGTGGTTGACATGACAGGGACAGGGTGCCATCCCAAGGGACCTAGACCAGGTAGAGATGTGGGCTTATGTGAACTCCATGAGGTTCAGTAAGTTGAGGGGGGCAACTGTCTACATCAATATGGGCTGGGGGTTGATGTGATAGCGAGCCCTGTAGAAAAAGATTGGCAGGTACTGGTGGGTGAGAAGTAGTACATGAACCAGGAATGTACACTTGCACCCCAGAAGGCAAATTGCATCCTGGGCTGTATGAAAAGAAGCATGGTCAGCAGGCCGGGAGAGGTTTCTGCCACTCTGCTCTGCTTTGGTGAGATATTTCACCTGGATTATTTTATCCATCTCTGGAATCCTCAAGACAGGAAGGACATGGTCCTACTGGTGCAGGTTTAGGGGAGGGCCATGATGATTATCAGAGAGCTGGAGTACTTCTCCTATGAAGAGAAGTTGAGAGAGTTGGGGTTGTTCAGCATTGAAAAGAGAAGGCTCTGGGGAGACATTATAGCAGTGCCTCAATATCTGAAGGGGACCAACAGGAAAGCTGGCATGCAACTGTTTAGAAAGGCATGTAGTGACTCGATGAGGGGCAATAGTTTGAAACTAAAGGCAGGGTAGACTAAGGTTGTACATTAGAAGAAAGTTCTTTACCATGAGGTTGGTAAAATATTGGAAGAAGTTGCCCAAGGATAGGGGTTGAGGCCTCATCCTTGGAGACATTGAAGGACAAACTTGATGGGGCTCTGAGCAACCTGGTCTAGTCAAAGATGTCCCTGCTTACTGCAGAGAGGTTGTACATGATGACCTTCAAGGGTTCCTTCCAACCTGATGCACTCTGATTCTAAAAGATTGGGTTTCTTAATCCTAATAGATTGTATCAAGATGGTGCCATAAATTGCATAAATACAATATTTCAATACTATCTCTCTTATAAATGCTTCTTTTAGAATATACCATTATTTAAGGTTTCTCACTGAGATAAAATATGTGAAAGCTACAAAGGAAAGAAAATTATCAGGTAGGATTGCGTGTTAAGGAAAACAGCACAAACTCTGGTAAAAAAAATAAATAAAATCTTATTCTTCTGATTTTGCCTGTTGTACTTGGAATGTCTCTACTGCTGCAGAATGCTTGCAAGGTGGAGACCTGAAGAGAAAAGTGTAGCTAGGAGTCTATTCTTGGTTATCCCTAGGTAAGCTGCTTAAACTAAAGAATTTATTAGCACTTTTCTCTCTGCTACTATTTTTAACGATGCAGGACACAATGAAGTGGTGATAATCACACCACATTTTGTTCTTCCTACTATTATGAAAGCTGAACAGGTACCTAAAAAAAACTCTTAACAGTTTTACAAAGATTGTATAAATATACTCTCATTGTATAGTTACAAGGATTTGGTCTTACTACTATGTTTGCCCTAGAACCTCTGTTCAATATCCTGGGAAACAGAGAGCTGACTAAGCTAAGGAACAGAATTTTTGTAATTGAATATCTTGCTTAGTGATGTGTGTTTTCTTCCAAATGATAAGATATTGAAACTTATAGTAAAAATTATGAATAATATATTGAAACTTACAGTAAAAACTATGAACACAGTCCTCTATATTATGGAATATTTCTACTTTATAAGAGTAAGATATATGTCATGTGCAGGCATTAGTTACCCTATTTCTTTCTGCTCAAAAAATTTATGCATGATTTCCTGGCATAATGCATTTTCTACACTACATGACCACTTTATAAATGAGATCCTACAAGCATTTGTGATAAGAACAAAAAATGGAAGCAAAATCTCACATCCTAAGTATTTTCTAGATACCCTTAAATATTTTTTTAATGCCTGTGAAAAATCAAATATTGATATATCACTATCTCACTCACCTACCTCTCTAGCAAATTAATGATGTGTACTGTACTTCGTCTACTATGTGTACCTTTCATTTTGCTCAAAGCCTTTAAGCCTCCACTTTTTGGATATAATGCCATAGCCATACTATAATAGGTTAAGATTGTTTGGCAAGCACATATAATTATGACTTCAATATTGGCATATGTTCTACAGTTGGAAAAACACACAACATTGAAAATAAATTTGTGCCCCATTCTTTGGGATAAGAGGATCATATCAAATTGTCTCATTTTCTTGACAAAAAAATAAATAAAATACTTCCTTTAAAAAAGGATATTTCCCAAAAGGCTTCTGGAGGGTGTCATTTCGACTAGAAAATACTGCACCAAGGAGAAAATCAAGAAGGTAACAGTAGAATATTAGGAGATGTTGTCCTACTTATGTAGGATAGTATATGGCAAGGATAAAATAAAGGAAAAGCTAAGAATTTTTGCCAGCATTATTATTGTGAGAAGCATAAGTTGGTAAATGGGAAAGATGTTGAATCCTCCTAAGTAAATATTCTTTACATCAGCTTCTGTTACTGCAATTTCAATACCTTTAAAATTCAAATAGACAATAAAATAGA
Organism: Colaptes auratus; assembly: GCA_015227895.2. Lineage (NCBI taxonomy): Eukaryota > Metazoa > Chordata > Aves > Piciformes > Picidae > Colaptes > Colaptes auratus. Next base: position 79,363,354 of record CM026897.1, on the reverse strand, counting down.
AATTTAATCTTGATTTTCTTAGTCTGGATCACTGGCCAATTTAGTCTTATTCAAAAGACTTACAGCTTTCGAGGGATCATAGAGAGAGAGATAAAGAAAAAAAATGAGTCTGAAAGACATAATGTAAATTCAGACTTCCACCACAGGGAAGAAGATCTGGGTTTAAAAAGGCCGTTTAACATCAACATAGACATATGCAGTAACAGACTGTATTTTCTCTTACGTATGCTGGGCATTTCTGGCAGGCATCAACCTCCCAGTTCAGAATATAAATATGAGAGGATTACAGTGTACCATGCATAGACACGCATCCTGGTGGATCAAGAGCAGATGAAGACATTCACACACACTTGGAGACTTTGTGAGGAAGAGTATTTGGGAATGGGAAACACAACATGCTCACAGTATCCAGACATTTACAGTTCTTATTAATCCTCCATTACTGGGATCCTCTATTATTTAATCTCAGCCACTGATGTAACCCCTCAATCTTCCTTTTCTTCAGAAACTTTTGTTCCTGAGAAGAAGGGTTGCTACTTTAGTGTAGGGAGTTGCTGCACCCTTTTACCTAAGAGTAAATTCCAATCTAACAGTCAGACTAACGGAAAGACAATTTACAGAAAAACTGTTCATCACAGTCTTTCCTCCCTACCTGTTCTTGAGTACTTCCTGGCATATGTTACCACTCTTTCAGAGTGTCACTTACATGACAAGTAAATGTGTTGAAGAGGGTTCTTTGCACTGTAGTGTGGACATTACCACTGACTCCAAAGGAATATCTCTACATGAACAAACTCAGTAAACTACAAGACCAGTTAAAGCAAATAAAATGGAACTTAATTTTAATACAATGTGTATTTCAATGCTACTTTTTCAGTGACTGTTTTCCTTAAATAACAATTGGTTTAATATCATGTAAATGAAATTTATATGTCAATTTTTTTTTTAAAGTTAAAAATAATTGTTTGCCTTTTAGTTTTGCTATGGAATCATCACCACATCAAGTAGCAGAAAAGATGTGTGCACTCTGTGGTGCATTTTCAGACAAAATTGCTGAGTAGAAAAGAAGTTTGTTTCATATTAGAAAGTAAATATAGAGCATAAAATAATTTATTAATATAGTTGGGAAAAAAACACACCACAAAATAAAAGACTGGAACTACTATGTTTTGAACCACATTTAGACTGGACTAATTAAAAATAAATTCTGTGTATTAACATTTCAAGTTTCATTATATTTAGATTTATGAAGGCACTTAGTATACAGTAAATGTGGTTCAACTGATTATTAAAAACATATTCATTAATATTTAATGTTTTTGTGAGATTCTTTTCTCACAACTTTATCCAAGCTCAACACATTTGTTTTTCATAATCCACTAGTCCATACGTAATTACCACAAAAAACTGCCTTACTATATCTAATATAAATGCAATTCAATACTTTTTATAAAAACACTAACTTACAAACAATGTAACCTGATCATCAAAATGTTCTTGTTTGTGAAGCTCCCTTTACTCAGCACCAAGGAAGCCATACCTTGAGTATTGTGTTCATTATTTGGGCTCTCACTACAAGAAAGATATAATGGTCCAGAAGCAGATCTAGAGAAGAGAGAGAAAGCTGGCAAAAGATTTGGAGAACAGGTCTTATGAGGAGCAGTGGAGTCAACTGGGGTTTAGTCTGGAGAAGAGGAGGCTGAGGAGAGATCTTGCTCTCTACAAGTACCTGAAAGGTGGTTGTAGTGAGGTGGGGGTTGGTCTCTTGTCTCTAGCAACAAGTGATAAAACAAGAGAAAAATGGCTTGAAGCAGCATGAGGGGATGTTTATGTAGGATGTTAGAAAATACTTCTTGACTGAAAAGGTTATTAAAGATTGAAACAGGATTCCCATGGAGGTGGTTGAATCCCCATCTGTGGAAATGTTTAAAAGCCTAAAGGATACGGCGCTAAAGGGACATGGTTTAGCATCAAATGGTTAGACAGTGGTTGGACTCAATGATTTTTACTTTCCCAAGCAAAATGTTTCTGTGATTCTTTTATTCCATGACTCAAAATGTTCATAGGGAAAAACAGATAAAAAGACAGATTAGGCCTTAAGAAACTAAACTGATGGTTACTTTCCAGGATTTTTACTGTATATAAGGAACATTATACTCATGTCAATGTTTTATGTGTTTTTTTACACAACAAAACAAGTAAATATAGTTTTATTTTATTAGTTTAAAAATAAAAAACTAAATTTGTCTCTTGGATTCACTACTATGATTTAACACTATTATTTTAATCTTATTTTTAAAAGGCAAAATGAAGACAAACTCTCAGTAATTTTCCAAAAAATATAAATGGGGCAAAACCTTTGTTCTCTAAAGTCTGGATTTTTTACAACCCTGTCTCTTGCAACTATCTTGGTTTCTGTGACAGAAAATTTAGGCTTACATACTAAAGTCTGTCTAATCATTGTGATTAACAGTTCGAATAAGTTATGAGCAGTAAAAGGAGTAAATTATATTGAGTCTGAAAGTAGGACCAATTACAAAGCTGTTGCTTGATTAAGGTGTTTATACTGAAGAGTATTGAAGGGATTAGTCTAAAGCTTTACATCTTGCAGCACTGAATTAATATGCAGGATTTAAACACTCAAATTAATTCAGGTGCACCAAACAATTATATAGAATAAAAACACTCAACTCAGCTAATGGCTACACTAGTCCACTGAGCTAATTTATATTCATGTACTTACTGACCTCTCTGCGTGTTCACGAAAAGGGCTGTTCTAATGCTAATGCATGCTTCCAAGACAGTTTCTATCTACTGTGTCTAATCACAATGGACTTTAGTGAGAAGAGAACAATGTACCTCACTGCTAACCTTTTGCACCAATGAAATATTTCCTGAGGGACAGATGTGACTCTCTGAGGTCTGTCTGTACACAGTGGTCTAAATGATGATCTCAGATACACCAATAAATCACTGTCAGCGGAAGAAGTCTCAGAACATTCAAGCATAACACACACCAAAACTTAATAATAATAATAATTTAAAAAAAAAAAAAAACAAACCAAAAAACACCACCAAAACCAAACAAAGCAAAAAAGCCAAAAGACAGGATGCACTAGGCAATATAGAGAACCATGTATATATGGGATGTTGTGGACAAAAGGAAAAAAAAGGAGGAGGAATAACTGATTTATCTTTAGCAAACAAGTCCTTCCTACATGCACCAAAGCAAACTAATGCATTAAAATAAAATAGTGAATAGTGCCAAGAGTCAGGTTGCATTAATAACAGCCTTCAGATGGATGTGTGACCTTGTGGAAAGATCTATTCAGTGTTGAACTCGTAAGCAAATGACCAGGCTGATATTGTGTACATAGTGTCTTGATCTCACACATAAGAGACAATTTGCAACAGAAAAAGAAGAAAACATTCATAGATCTCCAAGTCTTTAACTTGATAAGCATAAATATTTTAACATTGTGCTTAACCATTTTATGTCCTGCAATAAATTTTTTGTTTTCAACATCACTCAAAGAATGAAGCTTCAGGATTCTTCAATATGTTCTACTATTAAAAATGTCCAGCCAATATCTCTTTGCTTGACAGCTTTGAATCATCTTCTGGTCAAATATTTAAGTTGCCAAATCACAGACCAGCTGAGTCCTTATTGATCCAGTATTTACTCTCTTGAGAGCTTTCTTATTATGGGATATTATCATCAAATTGACTCCCTCTTCTGTACTTCCTCTTCTCCTTAGACTGAGAGAAGATCTGTTATGATAACATCAAGGGTTACAATATGTATTTTGAACTCATTAGTAAGAAATTAATTTTTTCAGATCACTTACAGAGTAGTGAACACTTTTCCTTTCTGCAGCTGTGTTTTCCATCATGTTTGTGTTGGTTTGGCTTCTTAGTTACTTCCAAAGGCTAATGTGAACATTTGGGACTAAGACTTTTCTTTGCACAGCAAATTCAGCTTGCTCAGCTGAATGGCAGTCCTATGAGTTTCTGCTTTTCCTGTCTCACATTGCAGCCATCAATCTTTTTTTTTTTCCCATCAGAAACTCATTCCTTCACCCTCTGCAAAATTTTGCTTCTCTGTATTTTATAAGCAATGCTTATACAGAACCTGAAAAATTATGCTATTATTCATAGCGCTGAGTAACACACACATACACACACCATCCACTGAATTACTGTGCTGCATTCACCCTTCTCTGTTTAATTCAAAACTGCTGAATATATCCCAGGCTGCAGAGAACAAAATAAGACAAATGTTAAAGGTGGCAACCTTCAGATTATCTTCCATTTTACTGGCTACATGAAATCCCTCCAGGAATCTTCTTTCAATTGTCTTTTGCATTCCCAGAGAGCAACAACTCTGACAGAGCTTTTAATTGCTCTACCTTTATGTCTGCAGTACTTTTTTTAATTACTTCTCACTCCTGGTGCCATGCTCCCAAAATCTGTCTTTTTTCTTGTTTATACATTCAAAGAAAGGTGTTAAAACACAAGGTCACAGAGGATAACTATGTAACACACACAGTTATCTCCTGACCTGACTAAACGCTGAAGAAATTTTATTTGCAGCCACAGTGTTCTGGGGAACAAATACAGTTATATCACCCACAAAAAATGTAATAAAAAGAGAGCTTTGCTTAGAGTGGAGAAGTCTATGGAGATAGCTAATCTCAATCTTCACCTATCAAAAGGGGGATGTAAAGATGAAAGAGTCAGGCTCTTCTCAGGCATGCACAGAAAAAACACTGAGAAGCAGTGATGTCAGTTTGCATATCTCTGTGTTTAACCATACACACTAGAGTTTTCTCATTTATTGTTCAATTGCTCTATGAACCCTAGTAAATTTCAAGCACTCACATGTCCTATGGAAAGAACTTCACAAATTTACAGCAAGCCTAACTCTATCTTTATTTTGAATGTACTGATACTTTGCTTGACGTTTCCTTATTTTTATAGTGAAAGCCACTCTTAATTTGATGTCATGTTGTAATCTTCATTCTTCCTTACTCTCTGGGCAGGGATATTTCTAAATTCAGGAGTCACATATGCATGTGGAAATGTATTCATACTTTCAATGGTACAACAAATAATAACTATGTACTGATCAAAATCTATGACAGACTCTTCCTCTAATTTTGGCCTGTTTAACTAGAACAAATTCTGCATATCATACCCTTCATAGAGTATAAATAGTATAGAAATAGATTTAAAAATATTTTCTTTATAATTTTGTAGATGCCAGAAAGCATCTATGGAAATATAACAGGCAAGTGGTTTGCCTGGATTGCGCCGAGCAGGCATATGTTGGTTATAAAAGTCTGATGCAACCCAATAAAGTTGAACTTGCTTTATCACTCATATTGAGTTGGTCGCTTGTTCCACCACGGTAAAAATTTCCTCCACAGTTTCCTTCCT